>ML660812.1:763584-794935 GCA_007570785.1 Antilocapra americana | reverse complement strand
AGTCCAAGGGACTCTCAAGAGTCTTCTCCAACACCACAGTTCAAAAGCATCATTTATTCATTGCTCAGCTTTCTTTATGGTACAACTCTCACATCCATACATGACTACTGGAAAAACCATAGCCTTGACTAGGTAGACTTTTGTTGGCAAAGTAATCTCTGCTTTTTAACATGCTGTCTAGGTTGGTCATAATTTTTCTTCCAAGGAGTAAGCGTCTTTTAATTTCATAGCTGCAATCACCATCTGCAGTGATTTTGGAGCCACAAAATATAAAGTCTGACCCTGTTTCCACTGTTTCCCCATCTATTTCTCATGAAGTGATGGGACCAGATGCCATGATCTTAGTTTTCTCTTTTTTAATTAATTAATTAATTAATTTTTATTTTTTTTTACATTATCGTGTTGGTTTTGCCATACATTGACATGAATCTGCCATGGGTATACGTATGTTCCCCTTCCAGAACCCCCCTCCCACCTCCCTCCCGATTCCCTCTCTCTGGCTCATCCTGGTGCACCAGCCCTGAGCATCAAACTTGGGCTGGCGATTGATTTCACATGTGATAATTAAGATGTTTCAATGCTGTTCTCCCATATCATCCCACCCTTGCCCTCTCCCATAGAGTCTATACATCTGCGTTTCTTTTGCTGTCTTGCATACAGGGTTCTCGTTACCATCTTTCTAAATTCCATATATATGCGTTAGTATACTGTATTTTTGTTTTTCCTTCTGGCTTACTTCACTCTGGATAATAGGCTCCAGTTCCGTCCACCTGAGTAGAACTGATTCAAATGAATTCTTTTTAATGGCTGAGTAATATTCCATTGTGTATATGTACCACAGCTTTCTTATCCATTCGTCTGTTGATGGACATCTAGGTTGCTTCCATGTCCTGGCTATTGTAAACAATGTGGCGATGAACATTGGGGTACATGTGTCTCTTTCAATTCTGGTTTCCTCGGTGAGTATGCCCAGCAGTGGGATCGCTGGGTCATATAGCAGTTCTATTTCCAGTTTTTTAAGGAGTCTCCACACTGTTCTCCATAGTGGCTGTACTAGTTTGCATTCCCACCAACAGTGTAAGAGGGATCCCTTTTCTCCACATCCTCTCCAGCATTTCTTGCTTATAGACTTTTGGATGGCAGCCATTCCGACTGGTATAAAGTGGTACCTCATTGTGGTTTTGATTGCATTTTTCTGATAATGAGTGATGTTGAGCATCTTTTCATGTGTTTGTTAGCCATTTTTATGTCTTCTTTGGAGAAATGTCTGTTTAGTTCTTTGGCCCACTTTTTGATTGGGTCATTTATTTTTCTAGAATGGAGCTGCAGGAGTTGCTTGTATATTTTTGAGATTAATTGTTTGTCCATTGCTTCGTTTGTTATTATTTTCTCCCATTCTGAAGGCTGCCTTTTCACCTTGCTTTTAGTTTCCTTTGTTGTGCAGAAGCTTTTAATTTTAATTAGGTCCCATTTGTTTATTTGTGCTTTTATTTCCAATATTCTGGGAGGTGGGTCATAGAGGATCCCGCTTTGGTTTATGTCGGAGAGTGTTTTGCCTATGTTTTCCTCTAGGAGTTTTATAGTTTCTAGTCTTATGTTTAGATCTTTGATCCATTTTGAGTTTATTTTTGTGTGTGGTGTTAGAAAGTGATCTAGTTTCATTCTTTTACAAGTGGCTGTCCAGTTTTCCCAGCACCACTTGTCAAAGAGATTGTCTTTTCTCCATTGTGTATTCTTGCCTCCTTTGTCAAAGATAAGGTGTCCATAGGTGCGTGGATTTATCTCTGGGCTTTCTATTTTGTTCCATTGATCTATATTTCTGTCTTTGTGCCAGTACCATACTGTCTTGATGACTGTGGCTTTGTAGTACAGCCTAAAGTCAGGGAGGTTGATTCCTCCAGTTCCATTCTTCTTTCTCAAGATTGCCTTGGCTATTCAAGGTTTTTTGTATTTCCATACAAATTGTGAAATTATTTGTTCTAGTTCTCTGAAAAAGACCTCTCTGAAAAAGCTTGATAGGAATTGCATTGAATCTATAGATTGCTCTGGGTAGTATACTCATTTTCCCTATATTGATTCTTCCAATCCATGAACACGGTATATTTCTCTGTCTATTTGTGTCCTCTTTGATTTCTTTCATCAGTGTTTTATAGTTTTCTATATATAAGTCTTTTGTTTCTTTAGGTAGATATACTCCTAGGTATTTTATTCTTTTTGTTTCAATGGTGAATGGAATTGTTTCCTTAATTTCTCTTTCTGTTTTCTCATTGTTAGTGTATAGGAATGCCAGGGATTTCTGTGTGTTGATTTTGTATCCTGAAACTTTACTATATTCACTGATTAGCTCTAGTAATTTTCTGGTAGAGTCTTTAGGGTTTTCTATGTAGAGGATCATGTCATCTGCAAACAGTGAGAGTTTTACTTCTTCTTTTCCAATCTGGATCCCTTTAATTTGTTTATCTGCTCTGATTGCTATGGCCAAGACTTCCAAAACTATGTTGAATAGTAGTGGTGAGAGTGGGCACCCTTGTCTTGTTCCTGACTTCAGGGGAAATGCTTTCAGGTTTTCACCATTGAGGATAATGTTTGCTGTGGGTTTGTCATATATAGCTTTTATTATGTTGAGGTATGTTCCTTCTATTCCTGCTTTTTGGAGGGTTTTTTATCATAAATGGATGTTGAATTTTGTCAAAGGCTTTCTCTGCATCTATTGAGGGGAAATTAACAATAACACAATAATAGTGGGAGACTTTAATACTCCACTCACATCGATGGATAGATCAACTAAACAGAAAAGTAACAAGGAAATTCAAACTTTAAATGATACAATAGACCAGTTAGACCTAATTGATATCTATAGGACATTCCACCCCAAAACAATGAATTTCACCTTCTTCTCAAGCGCACATGGGACCTTCTCCAGAATAGATCACATCCTGGGCCATAAATCTAGCCTTGGTAAATTAAAAAAAATTGAAATCATTCCAAGCATCTTTTCTGACCACAATACAGTGAGATTAGATATCAATTACAGGAGAAAAGCATTTAAAAATTCCAATATATGGAGGCTCAAAAACACGCTGCTGAATAACCAACAAATCACAGAAGAAATCAAAAAAGAAATCAAAATATGCATAGAAATGAATGAAAATGAAAACACAACAACCCAAAACCTATGGGACATTGTAAAAGCAGTGCTAAGGGGAAGGTTCATAGCAATATAAGCTTACCTCAGGAAACAAGAAAAAAGTCAAATAAATAACCTAACTTTGCACCTAAAGCAACTAGAAAAGGAAGAAATGCAGAAGCCCAGGGTTAGTAGAAGGAAAGAAATCTTAAAGATCAGGGCATAAATAAATGCAAAGGAAACAAAAGAGACCATAGCAAAAATCAACAAAGCCAAAAGCTGGTTCTTTGAGAAGATAAATAAAATTGACAAACCATTGGCCAGACTCATCCAGAAACAAAGGGAGAAGGATCAAATCAACAAAATTAGAAATGAAAACGGAGAGATCACAACAGAAAATACAAAAATACAAAGGATCATAAGAGACTGTTATCAGCAACTATATGCAAACAAACTGGACAACTTGGAGGAAATGGACAAATTTTTAGAAAAGTACAACTTTCCAAAGCTAAACCAGGAAGAGATAGATAATCTTAACAGACCCATCACAAGCACGGAAATTGAAACTGTAATCAGAAATCTTCCAACAAACAAAAGCCATCTTCAGATGGCTTCACAGCTGAATTCTACCAAAAATTTAGAGAAGAGCTAACACCTATTCTACTCAAACTCTTCCAGAAAATTGCAGAGGAAGGTAAACTTCCAAACTCATTCTATGAGGCCACCGTCACCCTAATTCCAAAACCCGACAAAGATGCCACAAAAAAAGAAAACTACAGGCCAATATCACTGATAAACATAGGTGCAAAAATCCTTAACAAAATTCTAGCAAATAGAATCCAACAACACATTAAAAAGATCGATGCAAGGATTCTTCAATATTTGCAAATCAATCAATGTAATACACCACATTAACAGATTGAAAAATAAAAACCACATGATTATCTCAGTAGATGCAAAGAAAGCCTTTGACAAAATTAGTTTTCTGAATGTTGAGTTTTAAGCCAACTTTTTCACTTTCTTCAAGAGGCTCTTTAGTTCTTCTTTGCTTTCTGCTATAAGGGTGGTGTCATCTGCTTATCTGAGATTATTGACATTCTTTCCAGCAATCTTTATTCCAACTTGTGCTTCATAGCCCAGCATTTCTCATGATGTACTCTGCATATAAGTTAAATAAGCAGGGTGACAATATGCAGCCTTGATGTACCCTTTTCGCAATTTGGAACCAGTCTGTTGTTCCATGTCCAGTTCTAATTGTTGCTTCCTGACCTGCATACAGATTTCTCAAGAGGCAGATCAGGTTGTCTGGTATTCCATCTCCAAGAATTTTCCAGAGTTTGTTGTGGTCCACACAGTCAAAGACTTTTCAAGCAACTCAAAATATGCTTCATTTTTTCCTCCCCGGCCCCTTTTATTCTCTGTCCACTTTCAGAAAACAAGAATGTTTAGGTGGAACAGAAGAAATATCATTGGATTCATAATCAAACCAAAAGATCCATAATCATTATGATTTTTCTCCCAATAAGCCTATAGGCCAAGGTATGAGTGTTTCATTTACACCAGGCATAGATAATAAAACAATTTTTTTATCTGCATTTTCTACAATGGTGGCTATATCCATATGTCACTGCTGCTGCTGCTGCTGCTAAGTCACTTCAGTTGTATCTGACTGTGCGACCCCACAGACGGCAGCCCACCAGGCTCCCCCGTCCTTGGGATTCTGCAGGCAAGAACACTGGAATGGGTTGCCATTTCCTTCTCCAGTGCATGAAAGTGAAAGTGAAGTCACTCGGTCATGTCTGACTTTTCGTGACCGCATGGACTGTAGCCTACCAGGCTTCTCCATCCATGGAATTTTCCAGGCAAGAGTATTGGAGTGGGTTGCCATTGCCTTCTCCACCATATGTCACTATATATGGCTATATCCATATGTCACATATATATCCATATGGAGTACTTGAAATATAGTGTTTTTAAATGGATTTTAGATTTAGATTTTTAGGAATCCTAGGAAATGCATTTTTTTTTTAATTAAAAAGCTTTTAGAGCAGTTTCAAGTTCTTGGCAAAGTTGAATAGAAAAAAAAGAAAATTCCCACATGGCATCTGGCCCCCACACATACATACCTTCCCCCTCTATGAACATCACACACCACAGTTATGTTTGTGACAACTGATGAAACTACACTGATAAATCATTAACACCCAAAATCCATATTTACATGAGGGTTCATGTTTGCCGTTGTGCATTCTGTGGATTCTGACAAATGACATATATTCCTTCACTGTAGTATCATACAGAATAGTTTTCATGCTCTAAAATTCCTCAGTGTGCATCCTTGGTGATTCCTGACAAAAACTAATCTTTTTATTGTTTTCATAGTTTTGACTTTTCCATAATATCATATAGTTGAAATTATTACACTATGGTGCCTTTTCAGACTAGCTTCTTTCACTTAGTAATAGGCATTTGCATCTTCCCCATGTCTTGATAGCTCAGATTTTTGGCATTAAATAATATTCAGTTGTCTGGATGTACCACAGTTTACCTATCCATTTACCTAGTAAAGGACACCTTGGTTACTTCCAAGTTTTGGGAATTATGAGTAAAGCTGCTGTAAACTTCTATGTGCAAGTTTTTCTGTTAACATAATTTTCCAGTGTTTTGGGGTGCATACCAAGGAGCACAATTTCTAGAGTATGTTTAATTTTGCAAAACATCTGCCAAATGTTTTCCAAAGTGGTGGGATCCTTTTGCATTCCCACCAGCAATGAGTGAAAGTTCCTGTTGCTCCAGATCCTTGCCAGTATTTGCTGTTGTCAGTGTTTTGGATTTTGGCCATTCTAATAGGTATGTAATGGTATCTCAGTATCTCACTGCCAGTGTAGTCTGAGATTCCCTAAAGTCATATGATGTTGAGCATCTTTTCCTGTGCTTATCTGCCATCCATATAATGTCTACCTTCTTTGGGGAGGTGTCTTTTCAGTTCTTTTACTCATTTAAAATATTGGGTTCTTTGTTTTCTTTTCATTGAATTAAGTTCTAAGAGTTCTGTTATATTTTTTAACAGTCTTTTATTAGGTGAGTCTTTTGCAAATATTTTCTCCCAGTCTCTGGCTTATCTTTACATTCTCTTGATGTTATCTTTTGCAGACCAGAAGTTTAATTTTTTTCTTTTTGGCCACACTGTGTGGCTTGCAGTATATCAGTTCCCGATCAGGGATTGAACCTGGGCCAAGGCAGTGAAAGCCTGGAATCCTAGTCATTTGAGCACCAGGGAATTCAGAAGTTTTTAATTTTAATGGCATTCAGCTTGTCAATCAGTTCTTTCATGTCTTTGATGTGGATCTCAAAAGGCATCACCATACCCAAGGTTATCTGGGTTTTACCTGTATAGTTTTATAATTTCATGTTTTTCATTGAAATCTGTGATTCATCTTAATTTTTATGAAAATTTTGTGTATAGATCCTTTCTTTCTTTCTTTTTTTTTTCTGCGTGTGCATGTCCAGTAGTTCCAACACCATTTATTGGGAAGACTATTTTGTTTTATTACTTTTGTTCATCTGTCAAAGATCAGTTGACTGTATTTATGTGGGTCTATTTCTGGGTGCTCTACTCTGTCCCACTGATCTGTTTATCTCTTCTTTTGCCAGTACCACATGGTCTTAATTACTATAGCTTTATAGTAAGTCTTGAAGCTGAGTAGTATCATATTCTCCAGCTCTATTTTTCTCCTTCAGTATTATGTTAGACATTCTGTGTCATCTGCCTCTCCATATAAGCTTTAGAATCAGATTGTGAATATACACAAAATAAGTTGCTGGGGTTTTTATTTTGATAGGGATTGCATTCAATCTATAAATCTAGTTGTGGAGAACTGACATCTTGACAATATTGAATTTTCCTATTCATAGACATAGAATATCTCTCCATTTACTCAGTTTTTCCTTGACATCTTTGAGTTTTATAGTTTTCCTCAAATAGATGTTTTATGTATTGTGTTAGAGTTATATCTAAGTGTTTTATTTTGGAGTTTTAATATAAATGGTGTTTTTAATTCAAAATCCATCTGTTCATTCCTGGTAAATAGAAAAGCAATTGACTTTTGTATATTAATCTTGTATTCTGCAACCTTGATAGAAACATTTATTAGTTCTGGGAGCTTTGTTGTTTTGGCTTTACTACATAGACAATCATGTCAAGTACAAATAAACAGAGTTTTATCACTTTTTTTCCTAATCTGTGTAACTTTTATCTCCTTTTCTTCTCTTACTGCATTTGCTAGGACTTCCAATATGATGTTGAAAAACAGAGGTGGAAGGGGATATCCTTGTTTTGTGCCTGATCTTAGCAGGAAAGCTTTCAGTTTCTCACCACTGAGTATGATGTAAGCTGCAGGCTTTTTAAGATGCTAATTATGAATTTGAGGAAGCTCCACTCTATTCCTAATTTGCTGGGAGTTTTTATTTTATCATGAATAGGCGTTGGATTTTTCAATGCTTTTTATGCATCTGTAGATATGATCATGTGATTTTTCTTTAGCCTGTTGATATTGGAATATCAGTTCAGTTCAGTTCTGTCCAACTCTTTGCAATCCCATGGACTGCAGCACGACAGTCCATCGCCATCTCCTGGTACGTACTTACTCAGACTCACGTCCATCGAGTTGGTGATGCCATCCAACCATCTCATCCTCTATCATCCCCTTCTCCTCCAGCCTTCAATCCTTCCCAGCATCAGGGTCTTTTCAAATGAGTCAGTTCTTCACATCAGGTGGCCGAACTAGTGGAGTTTCAGCTTCAGCATCCATCCTTCCAATGAATATTCAGGACTGATTTCCTTTAGGATGGACCGGTTGGATCTCCTTGCAGTCCAAGGGACTCTCAAGAGTCTTCTCCAACACCACAGTTCAAAAGCATCATTTATTCATTGCTCAGCTTTCTTTATGGTCCAACTCTCACATCCATACATGACTACCAGAAAAACCATAGCTTTCACTAAACAGATATTGGAATGTAGATTACATTAATTGATTTCTTGAATGTTAAACCAGCCTTGGTTGCCTAGGCTAAATCCCACTTTTTTGTGGCATATAATTTTTCTTATAAGTTGTTAGATTTGATTTTTTAATATTTTGTCGAGGATCTTTATATCTCTGTTCATGAGAAATATTGATCTATAGTTTTCTTGTCATATATGTCTGCTTTTTGGTATTAAGACAATGCTGATCTCTTAGAATGAATTAGAAATTATTTACTCAGCTTCTTTCTTTGGGAAGAGACTATAGAAAACTGACATAATTTCTTCATTAACTGTTTGATAGAATTCACCAGTGAACACATCTGGGTCTGGTGCTCTGGAAAATTATTAATTATTGATTCCATTTCTTTAATAAAAGAAATAGACCTATTCAGGTGGTCTGTTTTTTTTCTTGTGTTAGTTTGGCAGATTGTGTCTTTCAAGGAATTTGCACATTTCATCTAAGTTATCAAATTTGTGGGCATAGAGTTATTCATAATATTCCTTTATTATCCATGGATTTTTTTAGTGATGTCCCTTCTTTCAATTCTGGTATTAGTAATTTGTGTCTTCTGTCTTTATTTCTTAGTTATCCTGGAAGAGACTTGTGTGGTTTATTGTTCTTTTCATAAAATCAACTTTTGGTTTTGTTGATTTTTCTCTCTCTATTGATTTCCTATTTTCAGTTTCACTGATTTCTGCTCTAGTTTTTATTATTTCTTTTCTTTTCCTTATTCGGGATTTAATTTGCTAGTTTTCTTCTAGTTTCCTAAATTGAGAGCTTAGATTATTGCTTTTAGATATTTTCCCCCAATATATGCATTCAATCCTGTCAATTACCCTCTATTTACTGTGTTCACTGAATACCACTAGTTTTGATAAGTTGTATTTTATTTTCATAAGTTGTCTCACATTCTTTCAAATCCCTCACCCTGAGAAGGTTAGAGTCACTATATCTCTTTCACTACAGTCATTTCTATTGAAGCACAGGCTCAAGTCAACATGAATGGGACACTGAACTCAACCTTGGCACTACTGACATTTGGGGCTGGAAAATTCTCTGTTATGGAGGTTCTTCTGTCTACTGTAGGGTGTTTAGCAGCATCCCTGGTTTCTATCCACTAGACGTCAGTTGTCCCTCTGCCCCTAGCCATGATAGTCAAGAATGTCTCCAGACCTTGTCAAATGTCCCCTTGGGGGTTCTCTCCTCTGGTTGAGAACTACTGGATTCTTGTACCTAGCAAGAGAAAGGTCAAACATACAACATATGCAAGGGCTTTAGATTTATGGCAGTGGAAAACAGGCTGATGTATTTTTTCATGCCTTTATGGGAGCATCCAGGATGTTCTGTCTGGATGTGCTTGAAATGGGTATTTCTTTGTTTTAACTAGCAAACTAGAGAGAAGGAGGATTAAGATTATTGCAACCTACTATCTCACACCCCAGCACAGGGCAGCAAAATAAAAGACAAAGTTTGATCCAAAACTGTTATCCTGGATGGATGGATAGCCTTAAATTATGTTACATATATTTTTTTCCAGAATTTTTTCCCTTATAGGTTATTACAAAATATTAGGTAGAGTTCCATGTACTATTCAGTAGGTCCTTGTTGATTATTTATTTTATATATATAGTATGTATATGTTGATCCCAAACTCCTACTAATTTATCCCCCTGCTTCCTTTCCCCTTTAGTAACCATACATTTGTTTTCTATGTCTGAATCTATTTCTATTTCCTAAATAAGTTCATTTACACCATTTATTTTAGATTGTTTCTCTGAATTACTTCACTTCATATGATAATTTCTAAGTCTATCCATGTTCCTGCAAATGGCATTCCTTTCTTTTAAAAAATTAAAATAATTGGCTCTGTGATAACTTGCCATCCATTCAGCGGTACCATCTAGCAGCTTGTTTTTCCTCAAGGTCTTTCAGAATACTCTGGCGGAAGGTCTTGTGTAATGTCTACTTTGATTTACATCCTTTTTTTGTTCAACCACACCGTTACTTATGTCTTTCCTTCTCTCTTATTTACTCCTCAAAATCCTGCAAGAGGTAAAATGATTAACGCCTTTCAGTTGGAAACACTGGCTCAGGAAGGATGATGACTTATCCAAAGGCAGATAGTTGTGACATCAGAACCAGGACAAGAAGCCAGGTCATCTCATTACTGTAGAGGACATACAAACACCTGCAAATAACAGCTTTCTATCTGAAATTCACCTCTGTTATGGCTCAATACATTTCTAATTAGCTAGAAAAAATAAAAAATGCCAACACTAAAAAGTCCAATTAGTCACTGCATGTGATAAAAATATGTAGTAGAATACGTAGATATCACACTGCCTTTGTCATAAAAGATAGCATGTTACTGATTCTATTTATAAGGCAGACAGTATGCACTGGAACAAAGTATAACAGACTAACTTTGTAAGCCTATAGAAACAGACAAACAATGAAAATTTCAAATGTTAAAACTTTAAAGAGATTCTCACCCTAACATCGAAGCTTTGATTGTAATTTGAGTGGGCTGTCTGCACTTCCCATGTCCACATGGTTTGGTAAGAAAACCTAGCTAAGCTTGCTTTTGAGACAGTACTTGGCACTCTTTTGGATGATTATGGATGACACATGAACCATAATATCTCTTGGGTACATACCAAAATACCAACAAGTTCTCCAGAAATTCTTTCCAAAAGATACACACATGAAATGCTGAAGCTCAAACCACATCTGATTACAGCATTTCACTTGCTCTGAATCTAGCCATATTTTTAATCATTTTAGTCAGCAAATTTGAAGGGAAATAAAGGTCTATAGGAATTCATTTTTGAGAGTACATATTGTGCTTTTTCTTTTTAAAAAACACCCAACAAGAGTTTATATGCCACCATTTTACCCTGGCTTTCAAAAGAGAAAAGTCCCCTTTTCCTCTGGGGCAGTGAAACTGTTTTTGAACAGTTTTACAGATCTTGATTTATACCCTAAGACTAGAGGGGTGAAATGATGAATAGAATGTGCTAACATTGAAGTAAAAGGTAGAAAAAAAGAGAAAGTCTGTTTTGATAGCAAAACAGCCTTGCCTTCTAGAGATAGTACTAGGAGAAATGTTCTTCAGATTTTTGGCAGATATTTGGAAATCCTGAAGCAGAAAGTAACTTCCTTTTTAACCTCCATGCTTGGCAAGTTCCCCGAGTCTGATCAGTGAATGTCAAGACATGACAGTCAAGTAGTTGTAATTTTCTGGAAAATAATCTTTAAGATGCAACTCTTTAACATACCATTGTGAAGTTCTTTTTAAAAATTTCAGTCAGGCATAGGAAAAAAATTCCCTGATATGCACGAAGCCCACATGTTGACTGTAACTGGTCTACAGATAATGGTCCCTACAAGTTCTGTTAACTAACTGAGATGTAGTTATGATGGTCATCTGCTAATTAGGATTTCTGAACATTTTATCAAGTGATAGTAAATAAATGTTTTAAAGTTTATTCCATCCACATAATTGTATCCCTAGTCAAGTTGAAGCTTTAAAATGAAGGCAAGTAGATAAATACTAATATCATGTACCATGTAGTAATTTTATATGAGGGAGGACTTGACACAAAGGATGGTTTATGAAACATCCTTTGAAACTAAGATGGTGTCTTTCCTTCTTGTACAACTAAGGTTCACACTCCTGGGCCATCCTAAGTTCATACTTCTTTGTCTATTTCCATCTTTATTCTGAAAAATGGCTTCTTATTGGTGTCATTAAAGATCCATTGCTGGATATTGCAACATTTACCTTCAGTATGGTTTATAAATGTACATACCCCTGAATGGATGGCAAGTTATCACAGAGCAAATTGTTTTAATTAAAAAAAAGCAAGGAGTGCCATTTGCAGCATCATAATAAGTGAAATATGTCAGAGAAAGACCAATAGCCTATGTTGCTATATGTATAAGCCTATATTGCTTATATGTGAAATCTAGAGAAAATGATACAAATGAATTTATTTACAAAACAGAAAGAGACTAGACTCATAGACATAAAAAAACAAACTTATAGTTACCAAAGGGGAAAGGGTGTGAGGGAAGGATAAATTAGGAGGTTGAGATTAACATAAACACACAGGACCTACTGTATAGTACATGGAACCCTACTTAATATTTTGTAGTAAACTTTAAGGGAAAAGAATCTGAAAAGGAATATGACACATATGTATATTACATAATTTAAGGCTATCCATCCATCCATCTGTCCATTCATCCATCCATCCATCCAGAATAGCAGTTTGGATCCCACTTTGTCTTTTATTCTACTGCTCTGTGCTGGGGTGTGAGATAGCAGGTTGCAATAATTTTAATCCTCCTTTCATCTATTTTGCCAATTAAAACAAAGAAATATCCATCTCAAACACACAGAAACAGAACATCCAGGATGCTCCCATACAGGCATGAAAAAATACATCAATCTGTTTTCCATTGCTGTAAATTTAAAGCCCTTGCATATTTTATATGTTTGACCTTTCTTTTGCTAGGTACGAATCCAGTAGTTCTCAACCAGAGGAGAGAACCCCCAAGGGGACATTTGATAAGGTCTGGAGACATTCTTGGTTGTCATGACTAGGGGCAGAGGGACAACAGGCATCTAGTGGATAGAAACCAGGGACACTGTTCAATATTCTACAACACACAGGAGAAACCCCACAACGGAGAATTTTCCAGCCCCAAATGTCAGTAGTGCAAGGGTTGAGTTCAGTGTCGGATCTCTGTTCGACCTGAGGCTATGCTCCAATGCAAACGACTGTCATGAAAGAGATACAGTGACTCTGACCTTCTCAGGATGAGGAATCAAAAGAACGTGAGATGAACACATTGCGGATCGACTTACAAATGTGGAGCGAATGTTTCCCTCTAAATGGTGTTACAGCATTTCACAAACATAAAACTGTTGCCATTTCTCTCTCTGAGAATAAAATCTAGCCTTAGGAGATGATGCCTTTATTGTTCCAAAGGTCAGGAAGATCTCAGTCATCATTTTGAAAAGAAACAAATATATACTTTGTAATAGCCAGTGCATTTAGCAACTTCATAAACCCAACAGGACCATCAAAAAGAATTCCTTTCATCTATTATCTATTTCACATTTAAGCATTTTCCAAAAATAAAAATAGGAGTTAGATTTGCTTTCAGTTGATAACTGTCATTTTAAGATTTTTGGCATTGCTAAGATCCTTGTCACTACATTCAAATGGCTTGATTTATCTGACATTTTAGAATTTTGGTGAGAGTGGGTATTAAATATTTTGTAACTGTTTGGGGAATTGGAAAGGTTATTAAGTTCTGAATAACAGTCTCTCATGTTTTCCCACCAAACTTTTCCCAGCAGTGAATATATCTGGATCTTATTCTGGTTTTTATTCTTTTTTTAGCTTCCTGAAATGACTCATGTTCAAACACAGCGACCCTGGTTGATGTTTCTCCTGCAAAACTTTGGACTGACCCTAGGTTGGCTTTCTCTCTTCCTCTTGGCTATATATGAACAAAATATTAAAATATAAGTTTATAGTCTCAAAATCCTTCAAAAATCAATTTATCTGGCCTCACTTCATTTCTTTTATTATATTCTATAATGATTTATAATTTAAATATTTTTATCTTAGGTGAAGTGTTTATCTTTATTAACTTATTAATTTAATAATGCAATTTTGTTTCTATAGTGTATAAATTGAATTTTTATTTTAAGTTTCCAACACCATGATGGAATTCACACCTTTTTAGTAATAGGAAGGCTGTAAATTAATTCTAGTAAACTTTCAAAAAGAATTGTTTCCCTAGTAAAAAATGTTTGTTTGTAGTATTTGAAATGGACAGATGTCTGTTGGGATACAATCTGTTTCAACTTCTTTGATGTCAATAATATATTTTTGTGTGTATGTGAGATTACAAACCATGAGCAAACTAAATTTCAAAAAAATGTAATAAAGTCCAGTTTTAATGTGATGGTTTGTATTACCTTTTGTTACTGGATGTCAGATTCTATATCAACACTAAATATATATATATATATTATATGTATAATATATAATATAATAATTATATATATATATATGGATCACTTAAGAGCATGATCCACTGACTCAGACATGCTCATAAATAAGCAAACTTGGGAAGTTATTTTTTTATTCATTTATTTATTTGGCTGCACCAGTTGCAATATGTGGGATCTAGTTCCCTGACCAGGGATTGAACCCAGGCGCCCTGCATTGGGAGTACAGTGTATTAGCTACTGGACCACCAGGGAAGTCCCAAAGCCTGGGAAGTTTAAAGGCTATTGTGTCAACACTCTTCTCTGTAATCACCAAAGGAAATCTGATCCAGGTAAAGAAAACTGGAAACAACAGATGAAGTTCAAAATTTTTTAACAGAACAAAACTTGAGTAAGGCTGGAGATTACTGTGTAAACTCTTATGGATTTAACAGAGTATATTTATGAGAATAATAGTACTGACAAGCAAAACATGTTATATTCTTTCTGAGGAAATACAGGACCCTAAACATTATTTCAGTAGGTACATCATGAAACATACAAGCAGCATTACTGATAGCCTAGAAAAATTATTAAACTAGAAAATAACTTTAGTCATTTTTCTTAGTGGATGCTTCACTTTTTTTTTTTAATGAGATATCTTGACAAGGGAGGAAAAGCCCATTTTACTGCCAAAATGAATCATGTCACTCAGTCACATACACCTCTCCTACGTACACACGATCTTCAGCCACCTTTCTTTGGATCTCAAAACGGAGGGGGGCGGGGCAGGCGGGTCTCCTTCAGTTGTCTTTAGAACTTCAGTTAAGGCATCATGATATAGAGCGGTAGTTCTCGGACTTCGGCAGATGTTAGGACCAGTGGAGGATTTATTACAACGTAGACAGCGGAACTTCATCCCTAGAATTTCTGCTGCTGTAAGCCTGAGTCGGGCTTGACTCTGAACACTTTGCAGGCAATACTAATGCTGCGCGTCAGGCGCCCCGGCCCCGCCCCAAGCTTCGCTGGTTTCCTTGATATCAGGTGCACCTGGCGTTGTCGAGAAAGAGCAGGCGCGAGATTCTGTTGCCCATTTAAGATGATTAACAGCCTGCAAACCTCACGAGAGACCTGAGTTCCTAGGTTGAAACCCCAAGTTCTTTCCCACTTGTTTGTGAGCAGACGAGCCATCTCAGGAGTTACCGGATGAAGGATGCGCAGGTAACTCTTCTATTCATCTTTGCCTTGAAAGGTAAGCGGACCCCACACGTAGAGCTTTGCCGTTCTTTTGTTGGAGAATGACGTGTAGCTGAACAAAACCCCTTTGTACAGGTCGACGTGATGTGAAGGTGAAAGAAAGAAGTACCTGGCACCAACCGTATGAGCACGTTTTGATTTTGGCATCAAGCCTTAACTTCAACCGATTCAATTAGAAAAGCTCTGACAGATGATTTTGTTCCAAGTTCAGGTTTAGAGTTGGTTTGGGGCTTGGCTAAATTAAGCATGTGGGTGTGAGCTACTCACCCTGTAACCTTCAAGTTAAGAGTGGGTTTAATTTCTTTTTTAATTTTATTGAAGTGTTAATTTCCACTGTAAAGCAAAGTGATTCAGTTATACATACACACATATATATGCGTTTATATATATATATATATTCATACAATCTCTTTCATAAGCATTTCCACTATGGTTTATCCTGGGATATTGAATATAGTTCCCTGTGCTATACAGTAGGACTTTGTTGTTTATCCATCCTGTGAGTAATAGTTTGCATCTGCTAATCTAGAGTGGGTTTAATTTGACTGTTCAGTGGGGTGGTGGCAGTAAGTCTAAAAGGAGTCAGCTGTTGGAAGAATTTCGAGGGGCATCTTTCAGTGAGTATTTTGCAACCCAGTGCTGGTGTGCTGTGGTTGTAAGCAGAAGCCTGGCCGTTAGAGGTCATCCGCAAGGGTCGTCCTAAGAATGGGCCATAGTGGTTCTTGGGGGCACCTTTCTAGGCTGGCCATCCCTCCTCCCATGCTACCTTATAACTGGTTCTTTGGCGGTGGGGGTTGTTTGTTTTAGTAAACTTTTGGAGTATAGCTGCATTAACAATATTGTGATAGTTTCAAGCAAAGAAACTCAGCCATACCCATACCCGTATCCATTCTCCCCAAAACTCCCCTCCCATCCAGGCTGCCATGTGATATTGAGCAGAGCTCCCTGTGCCATACAGTAGGACCTTGCTGGTTATCCATTTTAAATATTGCAGTGTGTACGTGTCCATCCCAGGCTCCCTAATTATCCCTTCCTCCCATCCTTCCCCGCTGATAACCATGAGTTCGTTCTCTAAGTCTCTGTGTCTGTTTCTCTTTTGTAAATAAGTTCAGTTGTGTAATTTCTTTTTGGATTTGCATACGAGAGATGCCCTATATTTCTCCTCTCTCTGACTTCACTCAGCGTGACACCCACGACATCCATCTCTAGGTCCAGCCCTGTTGCTGCAAAGGACTGGCCCTTTGTTAATCCCCATCAGCAACCCAATAGCCTAAGCTGGGCCTCCAGCCTCAAACAGTCTTAAAATTGCTAGAAATTCTCTTTTCCTCCAAACTGAGTGGTAACGATAAAAATATTATGACAACTCCTTGCCTTCTAAATATGGACAGAGTCTAAATTTGGGATGGCTTACCATGGTCATCCCTTTCAGTCATCTAAGTTATGTGTTACTCACTGAGCTTTGGGGTAAATGGTGTTTTCCTTGAAACCAGATTTCTCAATAGCGTTACAGTATTTCTGTTTACTAGGCCTAAATTTAGGATTCCACTGTATTTCTTCTCAGTGATTGATTTGTATTTTAGTCACCGAACTAGAAATGCTCCTGGAGGGAAAAGCCAAAGAGCAAGTCAAACAGAATTCTTTTCTGAACATCCATCTCTCACTGACAGAGCCCTCTTTAGGGAAAGGAGAATTGGTGTCATGTCACTGTGAGGCTGAATTCAGGGTCTGGGAAGGTGATTCCACTGCTGTGTGCTGACTTGGGTGTTATGGAAATATGTTCATAAGTTATAGTCACAGCCACCCCTCCCCCACCCCTTCCGGAACCCAGTCTTTCGTGATGAGACTGCGCCTCTTTCTGTAAGATATACATCTCAGGATACTGCACTTTGACAATCTGCTTTCCTCTTTAAAGCTAGAGTGGGGGATGGGTCAGATCATGATGATGCCAATTTGGAGGGTGGACTGGACCAATGAGGTTGGGATCTTGTGTGATCATGAAGACTTCAGGCTCTAAACTGAAATCTTTGTTCAAATCCCAGAAATGCTACTTAGTTACCTTATAACTTCTTTGAGCAATTTTTCTTTCTGTAAAATAGGGCTGAAAATTGACCCTACCTCATTAGATTGTGGGGTCAATATGAGATGCTTACTGTTCATGAAGCACAGTGCCTGGAGAATACTGATGATGCAATAAATATTAAATTATCATCAGTATCTTTAGCCTCTTTCATCACATATTCACAGTTTACTGCTCAGGGCTGTACCTTGGCTCATGAAAATATCTTTTCTTGGTAGAGAATGGAGATCACACCTTTTTATGTTTTTATAACCTTCTATCCAAGCCCCCAAACCAGCCCCATCACTCAAATTTGTCCTTCATGTTGTTTTCCCTTGACTCACTTCCAGAGCCGGAGAGATAGGGGCACCCCTCTGGTTGACCCTACCCTGCCCAGCACCCAGGGGAGCCTCTTTGAATGTGTCATAATGCTTACACTCAGTGTGAGCCCCTCTCTCTTATTCTTCATCTTATTAATGTATTCTTGATGCTCAGAGGCACTCACTTTATATTTTTAAACTTGCTATATTATAATGGAGTACAGTTGATTGAGTGTACTTCTCTGTGCTGTACAGTAGGTCCTTGGTGTTTATGCATCAGGGTTACGGCCTACTATGTTCCACTCTGATCACACGTCTAAGGATCTGGAGGTTGAATAATGGAAGCTGAGGGAGAAGAACCTGCCTGAGGTCATGCTTGTTGTCACAACTTGATTTTAAGTCAGAGCCCAAAAGAGTTCAACCCACTGTCCTGTTGCCAATGCACCTGCTGAGGGAATGCAACCAGCTCTGAAAAAAGTCCATGGTCCACCAGGCATCTCCCTCGGGAGTGCTGGCATGTTCACACAAGGCAGGCATCCTCTAGCTGCAGGCACACACAGCCACCTGGACAACGAGGTCACCATGGATAGTGGTGCCAACTCACCAAGCAGATGCTCATACCTGCACTAGTGACCCCTTGTGTGGGGGGGAATGATCCCCCTCCACCATAGTCAAGCTTTTACCTTCATAGACACCTCTCAAAACCCAGTGGAAATTACAGAAAGTTGGAGAGGCCAAAGAGGCTTTCCCAAATCCAAAGTGATGTCGCCCTCTACGAAGGACCTGTGAGTGATACCTGACCTGTGAGCTATACCTGCAAGTCAAACCTCTGACACCACAGTGTGCCAGGTCTCTGACATAGATTCTGTCATGTGGACCTGCCGCCTAACACTCAGCCCACCCTCCTCCATGCTGCTTGACCCACTTTACCAAGCCTCTTGTTTCTCAGAACCTTTCTTTCTCTGTAGAATAAATCCCTTCACCTCCTTAGTCACATTGAACAATACAAAAAGATATTCCTCTTCCTCTGCCCACAGAGACAGGTGCTGCCAGCTGGGACCCACCTGGTCTCACACCAATTCCTGTGCCTACCTTTGACTTTACATGAAATTTGGGGAAGTATCCGGAATGTCTGGTTTATATTCATTTTAATTCGTGGTCTCAGCATTTCCCTTAAAGAACAATGCAGGATGCTCCTAGACTCAGCCCCCAGCACCCTGTCATGCTGGTGCTAGACCAACCTCAGAGATTTAATTCCACTCTTTGATTTTATAATGGTGAAGTAATTGCAGATATTTTTAGGATGCTTACTACGTGCATACCAACTACTTCCCTGATAGTCCAGTAGTTAAGAATCTGCATACTCAATACAGGGGACACAGTTTCCATGCCTGGTCCAGTAAGATTCCCAATGCTGAGGAGCAACTAAGCCCCGGCACCATAACAACTAAGCCCTCGTGCCTAGAGCCCATGAGCCACAAGGGAGGCCACCATGATAAAAAGTCCACACATCAAAACAAGGACCAGGCTCAGCCAAAAATAAATAAAGTGATACTTAAAAAAAATCATTATTTAAACAAGTTGTATGAAAATTGTAACTTACATTAAAAAAAAAAAATTTGCTGCATGGGCCACAGATCATCAAGGGGAGAAATTAACATGAACAAGAATAGGAAAACTCTCCTTAAATGACTGAGACCTTAGAGAAGAGCAGAGCTGACTGGGACCAGAGAGGACTGGAAGGATTGTTAAGACTGCTGGACCAGAAGTCAGAGATCTCATTCTGGGTCCTTGGTCAACTCCTTTACTGAAATAAGACCTCGGGCCCTCATTCAGACTGTATAAACCTTCATTACTTCTCTGTAGGGGCTGTGTGATACAGGGGTTAAGGGCACAGATTCTGGAGCCAGCCTACCTTAGCTCTATAATATTGGGCAAGTGAACTGAACCCTCTGAGCCTCAGTGTCTTCATCTTTAAAAGGAGTAAGAAAAGAGTGTTTCACCTATACTTTTAGGGTTCTTAAGAGAATTAAATGAGTCTTATAGAGCATCTTTAATAGTGTCTGGCACCTAGCTCTAAAATTCCAAAAGGTTTCTCAGTTCAGTTCAGTCACTCAGTCATGTCCAACTCTTTGTGACCCCATGGACTGCAGCATGACAGGCTTCCCTGTCTGTCACCAACTCTTGAAGCTTGCTCAAACTCATGTCCATCGAGTTGGTGATTGCATTCAACCATCTCATCCTCTGTTGTCCCCTTCTCCTCCTGCCTTCAGTCTTTCCCAGCATCAGGGTCTTTTCCAATGAGGCAGTTCTTCTCATCAGCTGGCCAGAGTATTGGAGTTTCAGCTTCAACATCAGTCCTTTCAATGAATATCCAGGACTGATCTCCTTTAGGATGGACTGGTTGGATCTCCTTGCAGTCCAAGGGGCTCTCAAGAGTCTTCTCCAAACCACAGTTCAAAGCCATTAATTCTTTGGCGCTCAGCTTTTTTATGGTCCAACTCTCACATCCATACATGACTACTGGAAAAACCATAGCTTTGACTATACAGACCTTTGTAAGCAGAGTAATGTCTCTGCTTTTTATTGTGCTGTCTAGGTTGGTCTGTGGAAAATTCTGAGAGATGAAATACCAGACCACCTGACCTGTCTCTTGAGAAACCTGTATGCAGGTCAGGAAGCAACAGTTAGAACTGAACATGGAACAACAGACTGGTTCCAAATAGAAAAAGAAGTACATCAAGGCTGTATATTGTCACCCTTCTTATTTAACTTATACGCAGAGTACATCATGGGAAATTCTGGGCTGGAAGAAACACAAACTGGAATCAAGATTGCCAGGAGAAATATCAATAACCTCAGATGACACCACCCTTATGGCAAAAAGTGAAGAGGAACTAAAAAGCCTCTTGATGAAAATGAAAGAGGAGAGTGAAAAAGTTGGCTTAAAGCACAACATTCAGAAAACGAACATCATGGCATCTGGTCCCATCACTTCATGGGAAATAGATGGGAAAACAGTGGAAACAGTGTCAGACTTTATTTTGGGGGCTCCAAAATCACTGCAGGTGGTGATTGCAGCCATGAAATTAAAAGATGCTTATTCCTTGGAAGGAAAGTTATGACTAACCTAGATAGCATATTAAAAAGCAGACATATTACTTTGCCAACAAAAGTCCATCTAGTCAAGGCTATGGTTTTTCCAGTAGTTATGTATGGATGTGAGAGATGGATGGCAAAGAAAGCTGAGCATCAAAGAATTGATGTTTTTGAACTGTGGTGTTGGAGAAGACTTTTGAGAGTCCCTTGGACTGCAAGGAGATCCAACTATTCCCTCCTAAAGGAGCTCAGTCCTGGGTGTTCATTGGAAGGACTGATGTTGAAGCTGAAACTCCAATACTTTGGCCACCTCATGTGAAGAGTTAACCCATTGGAAAAGACCCTGATGCTGGGAAGGATTGGGGACAGGAGGAGAAGGGGATGACAGAGGATGAGATGGCTGGATGGCATCACCGACTTGATGGACATCAGTTTGGGTAGACTCTGGGAATTGGTGATGGACAGGGAGGCCTGGCGTGCTGTGATTCATGGGGTTGCAAAGAGTCAGACTTGATCGACTAAGCAACTGAACTGAACTAGATTGGTCATAACTTTTCTTCCAAGGAGCAAGTATCTTTTAATTTCCTGGCTGCAGTCACCATCTGCAGTGATTTTAGAGCCCCCAAAATAAAGTCTATCACTATTTCCATTGTTTCCCCATCTATTTGCCATGAAGTGATGGGTCCAGATGCCATGATCTTGGCTTTTGAATGTTGAGTTTTAAGCCAACTTTTTCACTCTCCTCTTTTACTTTCATCAAGAGACTCTTAAGTTCTTCACTTTCTGCCATAAAGTTGGTGTCATCTGTGTATCTGAGATTATTGATATTTCTGCCAGGAATCTTGATTCTAGCTTGTGCTTCAAAAAGGTTTGTAGGCTTCTTTAATTAAAGGTTTTTTTAAATTAAAATATAATTGACATATTACATTATTAGTTCCAGGTGCATAGAATAGTCATTCAGTATTTGTGTATATTGCTAAACAATCCACCACAACAAGTCTAGTTAGCATCCTTCACCATATATAGTTTCTCATGATAAGAACTTTTAGCAACTCTTTTAGCAAGTTTCAAAAATACAACATGATATATTCACTATAGTCACTATGCTAAATTATATCCATGAAACTTATTTATTTTATAGCTAAAAGTTTGACATCCTTCCCCTATTTTGCCTACCTCTTATCCCCTGCCTCTAGCAACCAATGTGTTCTCTATATCTATGAGTTTGTTTTGTTTTTAGATTTCACGTATGAGTGAGATAATGTGGTATTTCTATTTCTCTGTCTGACCTGTTTCATTTAGTATACTGCCCACAAGGTCCAACCATGTTATTGAAAATGGCAATGTTTCATTATTTTTTATGGCTCCATATATTTATTTCTATAGGTATATACATATATATCACTATTTCCTTATCCATTCATCCATCAAGGGGCATTTAGGTTGCCTCTATATCTTTTTTAAAAATTAATTTTCTTAGCTAAAGTGTAATTGGTTTACAATGTTATGTTAGTTCCTGCTGTACAACAATGTGAATCAGCTATAAGTGTACATATATGCCCTCCTTGAGTGTCCATGTTTTGTTTATTGTAAACAGTGCTGCAGTGAACATGGGTGTATGGGTATCTTATGTTAGTGTTTGTGTTGCCTTCAGATAAGTGCCAAAAGTGGAATTGCTGGATCATAAGGTAGTTATATTTTTTTTGATTATCTGAAGAATCTCCATGCTGTTCTCAACAGTAACTGTACCAATTTACTTTCCAACGAACTGTACATAAGGATTCCCTTTCTCCACCTTCTCACCAATGCTTGTCATTTAAAAAAAAAAAAAACAAACTAATAGCCATTCTAACACATGTAAGGTGATATCTTGTTATGGTTTTGATTTGCATTTCCCTGATAAATAGTGATGCTGAGCACCTTTTCATGTACCTATTAGCCGTCTGTATGTCTGGAGAAGATTATAGTCAGCCCGTAAATGCTTGTTTAGTTAGAAGCCTGCCTGTCCATCTATGGCATGAATATACACTGTTGTTTGCTCATTAACTTGTGTCCAACTCTTTGCGACCCCATGGACTATATAGCCTGCCAGCCTCCTCTATCCATGGGATTCTTCAGAGAAGAACACTGGAGTGGGTTTCCATCTCCTTCTCCGGGGAATCTTCCTGACCCAAGGATCAAACCTGTGTCTCCTGCACTGGAAGGTGGATTCTTTATCACTGAGACACTAGGGAAGCCCTAATGTATACTAATAAGACTCTTACACGGAGATACTGAGGGCCTTAGGTGTTACCTCTTGTCGTCTCCTGGAGTTGGAGCTAGTTAGGAACTCTTCTTCCATTTGTTACAGTAAGGGAGCCCCACTGGTCACCAGAGCCAGGAGATCTAGAAGGGTCCCCTGGGCGTCAGCAGCAAGAATTGGGACACAAGACAGTGTAGAAGTTCCTTCGTTGGAGACACCAGCAAGCTGGAGGGAGGCAGAGAGAGTGCAAAACTCGTGTCCACACTCCATTCCTGGCCAGCACCTTTGCAGACCACTATAAGTGTGCCAAACCTGAGGTCTACCCCAGGACAAGGCTCCAAGATTTGTAAAAAAGCCTCCTTCACAGAAAGACTGGGGGTGTGTTTCAGCCAGCCATGTGCACTGTGCCTTGGGGCAGGGGCAGACCAAGAAATATCTTTCCATCTGTCCCAGGCCCATGATTTCAAATCCTGCTGATCATAGAGCCAGGCAGTCAAGGGGCCTCCCCTGGGCAGCGACCACAAACACAGCACCAAGCGTGTGTCCCAGCTTCCTCTGGAGCAGGGCAGAGGGACTGTGCAGAGTGAGAATCCACTCTCCAGCGTCTCAGAGGACTGATGTCTGCCCTTTGAATACTGTTGGTGAGAAGCCTGTCCCTCAGGCTGCAGCTCTGAAGACAACGGAATAGACCTGTCTCACAGAGAGACTGACTGCGTTGTCAACTGCCTTTCGGCTGAGCCCAGGAGGGTTAGGTGGTTAAGAATTCTGCCTCCACTGACTACAACCCTGTGGGCCCCACAAGCGTCGGTGCCACTGGGCATCAGAGCCAGGAGATTTAGACAGGCTCCCGAGCAGCAGTTGCGCAAGTCAGGGTGCCAGACGAGAGAGAAGCTCCTTTTGGGAAGACTGTGACCGCATCCAGGCTTGCTCTCCTCACCACACAACAGGCCAATGAGTCAGACGAGATGTTGAGGCAAGGAATACAACTTTATTTGGAAAGCCAACAGACCGAGAAGATGGCAGATTAGTATCTCCAAAAAAAACATCAGGGCCTGATTTTCAGTTTCTTTTATAGAACAGAGAGGGAGAGGAGGTAAGGAAGTGAAGTAAAAAGGCCATTTATCTTGCAAAATAGGAGAGGGTGTGTTCATTTCTTCTTAAATTCTTCATTTATAAACTTTTCCTTTATAAACGTCTATCTTATTTCTGTTTTTCCAATGAGTATGTATTATTTGTATTATAGAAGACATACAAAGTAAATTTCTAGACTTCTATTTTATTAAATTTTGGCTGTGCTGAGTCTTTGTTGCTGCAAGGGCTTTTCTCTAGTTGTGGCTAGCAGGGGCTACTCTTCGGTTGAAGTGTGCAAGCTTTTCATTGCAGTGGCTTCTCTTGTTGCAGAGCACAGGCCCTAGGTATGCAGACTTCAGTTGTTGCAGCTCTGGGGCTCGAGAGCACAGTCGCAGAGGCTTAGCTGCTCCCAACATGCAGGATCCTCCCAGATCAGGGATCAAACCTGTCTCCTGCATTGGCAGGTGGACTATTTACCTCTGAACCACCAGGGAAGCCCCAGTTTCTTCTTTCCTGCAGCTATTCACAAATGCATAGATCCGTCTCCCTGTGAGCTGAACAAAGCTACTTTAGTTTAACATTCAAGCAAAGTGGCAGGGTTCCCTGGAGCAGGCCATTATATATGATTATAATAACAAAACCAACAAAAAGCAAGGGGTAAAATCAAAGAAACAAATCTAACATGGAGTCAGAATTGGCTCTTCCCTGTCACAACACCAGCCACCTGAAGTGAGGAAAAGACAGAACCCAGACATGGCAATCACTGGCCAATGTTTTTGGAAAGTATTGGGTTGGCCCAGAAGTTCTTTCAGGTTTTTTTGTAACCCTAACAGCTTATGGAAAATCCCGAATGAACTTTTGGGCCAACCCAATATTGTAGCTGACTCTACATGTGTTGGATGCTCTCCCCATTGGGATGATGCTTTAAGATAAGCAAATAAGCCTCTTTTGCAGAAAGTCTGGGCTTTCTGCAGCTCTCAGTTGGCTGCCTCTGCCTGGTCCCTGAAGCTTGTGAGAGTCCCAGCACATGAGCCCTTGAATTGTTGTTTCTATTCCATTGGAGAACTGCTCTTGATGAAAGGAGGCCAAAGAGACAGATAATTGCATACAATGTGTAATCCTTGATTGGCTCTTAGATGATTAAAAATGCGATGAAAGACACTATTGAAATAACTGGGGACATTTGAATAAAGATTCCTACTAGATAATACTATTAAATATAATATCAGATCATAGAATTGCATCCATTTAAAATTTCCCAAGTATTATAACTCTTTTTTAGCTGGATTGGAGAATGCTCTTAGGTGATACATGCTGAAACCTTTAGGAATAAAATATCACAATGTCTATAACTATCTCTCAGATGGTTTGACATGGTCTTATCCATTAATACACTAATGTGTATCTCAAAAATATAAGAGCTCATTAAAAACGGAAGAGTCATTTCTTAGTTTGCAGTCATTTTATAGGTCTTACGTCATAAGCCCTGTTGGCTTTCTAAGCTAAATATTTTGGGAGCTCATCTCTCCGAGGCAGGTCTTAAGAGCTAGATGCCTGATGTGGGGTTCAAATCCTTTCCTCCTCTCAGGGGAGGAAGGAGGAGCTCAGGGTTTTGAGATCCCTCCTGACTGTGGGTCATCACCATGTGAGTGGTGGGGTTTATGGTGAGATTGTGTCACAGTCCCTCCCACCTGCTTCCATGTAGGTTTTTTTCTCATTCATTCAGAGTGGAAGAGTTAGTCAGCTGCTTTGGGGTTTTTTTTTCCTGAGGAAGTGCTTCCTTACACAGCTGTAGATTCAGTGTACTGTGGGAGGAAGTGAGTTCAAGACCTTCCTACAACACCATCTTAAATCTATTTATTCATCATGAGCTTTTGGCCAACCCAGGAAGCAATTGTGAAATGTTAAATATGCAAGGTCACCTAATGTGATTATTTTGGGTAAGAAATGGGTTTCTCATTTGGAGTTGTAAATGCACCACCCTTAAAAATATACAGAGGATTACCTGGTTATCAAGCTAACTTGTGTCAACTGAAAAAATATGTGCAGTCTAAAATGTTTCATTTGGTGGAAGGTTTTAGGATTTCAAGCCTGGAGGAAGCATCTCAAGTGACCCTGAGAGAACTGCTCTGAGGAGGCAGGTGCTCTGAGAGGGCCGGGTGGTGACGGACTGTGGGCAGATTATATAGAAGTTTTGCAGCTAAGGACAGGTAGTCTGAACATCAAAAGATTATTGTTAATTAAGGAAAACTAGATATCTCAAGTTAAGGATTTTCTACATATGGGAGGATGCAAGAGTCTGGGCTCACTGAAATCATTCCCTTGATAGGCACCTCAGCTGTCTGGGACCAGTGTCCTGTTTTCACATCCTGAGTTCCATCAGGACGTACCAGCTCACACTGGAGGGATGCAACCTCTGATGACTATGGCATCCTTGTTTACTGATATGGCAGGAAATATTCCATTTCTCACCTGGGACTAAGTCACTCATCTCAGCTCTCAACCGTAAAAGAATAGATGGAAATAGATGCCTGAAATTGCCTAATTTATTTTCTGCTCGAAAGAGAGAGTATTCTGTGACTGTAATATCTGTGATGAACCCAGGTAATAAGTTCAATATTGGGACCAACATTTGGAGAGGGAATTCATGGAAGTTTTGCTGTTTTACTTAAAAAAGAAGTGAGGGCAGAGATATATCCAGAAATGATGATTTGTCGTCATGTTCAGTAGCAGTGGCAGTGAGGAGATACCCCACGTCCAAGGTAAGAGAAACCCCAGTAAGACTGTAGGCACTGAGGGAGGGCATCAGAGGGCAGACAGACTGAAACCATAAACAGAAAACTAACCAATCTAATCACATGGACCACAACCTTGTCTAACTCAGTGAAATTAAACTTGGGGGCCCCGTGTAGGGCCCCCCAAGATGGATGGATCATGGTGGAGAGTTCTGACAAAATGTGGTCCACTGGAGAAGTGAATGGCAAAGCACTTCAGTATTCTTGGCTTGAGAACATCATGAATAGTATGAAAAGACAAAAAGATAGGACACTGAAGGATAAACTGCCCAGGTCAGTAGGTGCCCAATATGCTATTGGAGATCAGTGGAAAAATAACTCCAGAAAGAGATGAAGGCAAAGAAAAACAACACCCTGTTGTGGATATGACTGGTGATAGAAGCAAGGTCCGATGCTGTAAAGAGCAATATTGCATAGGAACCTGAAAAGTTACGTCCATGAATCAAGGCAAATTGAAAGTGGTCAAACAGGAGATGGCAAGAGTGAACACTGACATTTGTGAACTAAAATGGACTAGAATGGGTGAGTTTAATTAAAAGCTTCTGCACAACAAAGGAAACTGTAAGCAAGGTGAAAAGACAGCCTTCAGAATGCGAGAAAATAATAGCCAATGAAGCAACGGACAAACAATTAATCTCAAAAATATACAAGCAACTCTTGCAGCTCCATTCTAGAAAAATAAAAGACCCAATCAAAAAGTGGGCCAAATAACTTAACAGACATTTCTCCAAAGAAGACATAAAAATGGCTAACAAACACATGAAAAGATGCTCAACATCACTCATTATCAGAGAAATGCAAATCAAAACCACAATGAGGTACCACTTTACACCAGTCAGAATAGCTGCCATCCAAAAGTCTACAAGCAATAAATGCTGGAGAGGATGTGGAGAAAAGGGAACCCTCTTACACTGTTGGTGGGAATGCAAACTAGTACAGCCACTATGGAAAACAGTGTGGAGGTTCCTTAAAAAACTGCAAATAGACCTGCCATATGACCCAGCAATCCCACTGCTGGGTATACACACTGAGGAAACCAGAATTGAAAGAGACACGTGTACCCCAATGTTCATCACCGCGTTGTTTACAATAGCCAGGACATGGAAGCAACCTAGATGCCCATCAACTGACGAATGGATAAGAAAGCTGTGGTACATATACACAATGGAATATTACTCAGCATTAAAAAAAAATTCATTTGAATCAGTTCTACTCAGGTGGACGGAACTGGAGCCTATTATACAGAGTGAAGTAAGCCAGAAGCAAAAACAACAATACAGTATGCTAACGCATATATATGGAATTTAGAAAGATGGTAACGAGAACCCTGCATGCGAGACAGCAAAAGAAATGCAGATGTATAGAACAGACACGTGGACTCTGTGGAAGAGGGCAAGGGTGGGATGATATGGGAGAATGACATTGGAACATGTTAATTACCATATGTGAAATCAATCGCCAGTGCAGGGTTGATGCTCGGGGCTGGTGCACCGGGATGTCCCAGGGGGAGGGAGTCGGGAGGGGAGAGGGAGGGGGTTTCTGGAGGGGGAGCATATGTAAACCCATGGCGGTTTCATGTCATTGTATGGCAAAACCAACATAATAAAGTAAAGAATATTTAAAAAATAATAATAAAGTAAGTGAATCCCCCATAGGAAAAAAAAAAAAGAAAGTGGTCAAACAGGAGATGGCAAGAGTGAACATTGACATTTGTGAACTAAAATGGACTAGAATGGGTGAGTATAATTCAGATAACCATTATATCTATTACTGTATAATGGTTTCCTCTAATGGTCCCTTAGAGGAAATGGAGTAGCTGTCATAGTCAACAAAGGAGTCCAAAATGCAGTACTTGACTGCAATCTCAAAAATGACAAAATGATTTCTGTTCATTTCCTAGGCAAACCACTCAATATCACAATAATCTAGTCAGATCAGTAATGCTGAAGAAGCTGAAGTTGAACAGTTCTATGAAGACCTAAACTAGACATTATAGAACTAACATCCAAAAAGATGTCCTTTTCATTATAGGGG
The DNA here is from genome assembly GCA_007570785.1 of Antilocapra americana. Lineage (NCBI taxonomy): Eukaryota > Metazoa > Chordata > Mammalia > Artiodactyla > Antilocapridae > Antilocapra > Antilocapra americana. The sequence goes on along the minus strand of ML660812.1, from coordinate 765,900 downwards.
ACAGGAATGCAAAAGTAGGAAGTCAAGAAACACCTAGAATAACAGGCAAATTTGGCCTTAGAATACAGAATGAAGCAGGGCAAAGGCTCATAGAGTTTTGCCAAAAGAACACACTGGTCATAGCAAACACCCTCTTCCAATAACACAAGAGAAGACGCTACACATGGAAATCACCAGATGGCCAACACCAAAACCAGATTGAATATAATCTTTGCAGCCAAAGATGGAGAAGCTCTATACAGTCAGCAAGGACAAGACTGGGAGCTGACTGGCTCAGATCATGAACTCCTTATTGCCAAATTCAGACTTAAATTGAGGAAAGTAGGGAAAACCACCAGACCATTCAGGTATGACCTAAATCAAGTCCCTTATAATTATACAGTAGAAGTGAGAAATACATTTAAGGGGCTAGATCTGATAGACAGAGTACCCCATGAACTATGGATGGAGGTTTGTGATATTGTACAGGAGACAGGGATCAAGAGCATCCCCAAGAAAAAGAAATAAGAAAAGCAAAATGACGTCTGAGGAGGCCTTAAAATAGCTGTGAAAAGAAGAGAAGCAATAAGCAAAGGAGAAAAAGAAAGATATACCCATTTGATTGCAGAGTTCCAAAGCATAGCAAGGAGAGATAAGAAAGCCTTCCTCAGTAATCATTGCAAAGAAACAGAGGAAAACAACAGAAGGGAAAGACTAGAGATCTCTTCAAGAAAATTAGAAATACCAAGGGAACATTTCATGCAAAGATGGGCTCAATAAAAGACAGAAATGGTATGGACCTAATAGAAGCAGAAGATATTAAGAAGCAGTGACAAGAATACACAGAAGAACTGTACAAAAAAGATCTTTACGACCAAGATAATCACGATGGTGTGATCACTTACCTAGAGCCAGACATCCTGGAATGTGAAGTCAAGTGAGCCTTAGGAAGCATCACTACGAACAAAGCTAGTGGAGGTGATAGAATTCCAGTTGAGCTATTTCAAATTCTGAAAGATGATGCTGTGAAAGTGCTACACTCAATATGCCAATACATTTGGAAAACTCAGCAGTGGCCACAGAACTGGAAAAGGTCAGTTTTCATTCCAATCCCAAAGAAAGGCAATGCCAAAGAATGCTCAAACTACTGCATAGTTGCACTCATCTCACAAGCTAGTAAAATGATGCTCAAAATTCTCCAAGCCAGGCTTCAGCAAAACGTGAACCGTGAACTTCCAGATGTTCAAGCTGGTTTTAGAAGAGGCAGAGGAACCAGAGATCAAGTTGCCAATATCCACTGAATCATTGAAAAAGCAAGAGAGTTCCAGAAAAACATCTGCTTCTGCTTTATTGACTATGCCAAAGCCTTTGGCTTTGTGGATCACAATAAAATGTGGAAGATTCTTAAAGAGCTGGGAATACCAGACCACCTGACCTGCCTCTTGAGAAACGTGTATGCAGGTCAGGAAGCAACAGTTAGAACTGGACATGGAACAACAAAGTGAAGTGAAGTCGCTCAGTTGTGTCCAGCTCTTTGCGACCCCATGGGCTGTAGCCTACCAGGCTCCTCTGTCCATGGGATTTTTCCAGGCAAGAATACTGGAGTGGGTTGCCAGTTCCTTCTCCAGGAGATCTTCCCAACCCAGAGATTGAACCTGGGTCTCCCACATTGTAGGCAGACGCTTTACCATCCTAGCCACCAGGGAAGTCTCTGTTTCATGAACAAAAGACTGGATCCAAATAGGAAAAGGAGTACGTCAAGGATGTATATTGTCACCCTGCTTATTTAACTTATATGCAGAGTACATCATGGGAAATTCTGGGCTGGAGGAAGCACAAGCTGGAATCAAGATTGCCAGGAGAAATATCAATAACCTCAGACATACAGATGACACCACCCTTATGGCAGAAACTGAAGAAGAGCTAAAAAGCCTCTTGATGAAAGTGAAAGAGGAGAGTGAAAAAGTTGGCTTAAAGTTCAACATTCAGAAAATGAAGATCATGACATCCAGTCCCATCACTTCATGGCAAATATATGGGGAAACAGTGGAAATAGTGTCAGACTTTATTTTGGGAGCTCCAAAATCACTGCAGATGGTGATTGCAGCTATGAAATTAAAAGACGCTTACTCCTTGGAAGAAAAATTATGACCAACCTAGATAGCATGTTAAAAAGCAGAGATTACTTTGTCAACAAAGATCAGTCTAGTCAAGGCTATGGTTTTTCCAGTAGTCATGTATGGATGTGAGAGTTGTACCAAAAAGAAAGCTGAGTGCAGAAGAATTGATACTTTTGAACTGTGGTGTTGGAGAAGACTCTTGAGAGTCCCTTGGACT
>ML660812.1:696201-763184 GCA_007570785.1 Antilocapra americana | reverse complement strand
CTGGGTGTTCATTGGAAGGACTGATGTTGAAGCTGAAACTCCAATACCCTGGTCACCTGATGCAACGAACTGACTCATTTGAAAAGACCCTGATGCTGGGAAAGACTGAAAGCAGGAGGAGAAGGGGATGACAGAGGATGTGATGTTTGGATGACTTTACCGACTCAATGGACATGAGTTTGAGTAAACTCCGGGAGTTCGTGATGGACAGGGAGGCCTGGCGTACTGCAGTCTATTGGGTCGCAAAGAGTCGGACATGACTGAGCAACTGAACTGAACAGTTATTATTTATTGAACTTTATTATACAAGGTACTTGCTTTACTTGTATTTCTCTTAAGCCCATATCAAACCAATTCTGACTTGAGAAACTTGAGTCAGAAAGTTTAAGTAACTTAGCCAAGACCACAAAGCTAGTAAATGACAGAACCATTGTGATTCTCTGGTCTGGGATTTTTCTTATTGCACATATTGCCTCAGATGAGAGTTAAAGGAGTAGGAAAGGCGTTACTGGAAGAGGGAATTCTGAAATACAATGCAGAAATCACTGTTTTAACATATCTACTTCCAAAAGTGAAACAAGCTGACTTGGATGGTTTGATGGTAGTTGAGGAAGATTCCTATTAAAGGGATATGGAACTCTTAGATGACCTCTAAGACTTCCACCAAGTCTGGGATCTGTTGCTTATGCAGAGACATTTTATTGGAAAGAATAAAGAAAGATAGCGGACTTTTGTTGCAAAGACTCAACCATACTACGTACAACTCAGGAAAGACAAACATTTTTCCATCTAGTTTTGAATCTATTTGGGGTTTGCCAACTATATCTGGGTGTTCTTTCTGCAAATATCCAGGTCATTATGGTACTCAGTGGGAATTTTTAGTGAAGTCTTCCTTGTGTCTCTTGCCTCCTAGACTTTAGTTCTTTTAGGGTAAAATGCTAGCTCTTACTTGGTTTTGTATTCCTCTAGCTTAGCCTACTACCCAGAAGGTGCTAAATAAAAATTTGTCAAAATGAGCTGTATAAAAACCAAATCCAGTCACATCATAACTCTATTCAAGGTATTTGGTTTCTCCCTATTGCCTCCAGAAAAATGTCAAAGTTAGTCCTCATGGAGTAAAGACACTGTAATTTGTCTTCTTTCTGTTTCTTTGCCTTTTCATCCCCTTCTTCTTTGTGTTTTAGGCTGCAACCAAATCGGACTGCTTGCATATTTGTTCTTGTACTCTTGCTTTTCCTCACCTCCATGAATTTGCAAGGATGTTCTCTCTGTTTGGCTTGCCTCAGGCATGAGTTCTACAAGTGCTTCCCTGATTCTCTTAGGTCTAACAAAACCGGGGAATTTTGTCACCATCTTTCACCCTCCCATCCAACCTCTGTCATGGCACCTAGAGTTCCGTGGTTTATCCCTGTAGAAATAGCCCTATTTCCCATCAGAGAGTTATTTCTGTATTTTCTCGTGCATATGGATATTTACAGAAGCTTGAGCTTTACCTGACCTACAAAAGACACCCAGTTACTATTTGATGAGTGAATGAATCAATCAAAACAGTATAAATCTCCCTCCATATCTGAAACCTGTTGAGTAAAATATAAGAGACCAAATTAATGAAATGCTAGCTTCACCTTTTGGATGGGAAAACAAATAAGACATTTGAAGTGTTTACCCATAGGTGTACAAGAGGATAAGTCTGTTTTGTTTGTGTGTGTGTGACTTATTACAAACATCTTTTTGTTAATATTTTAACAGCATTACAAGTTGAATAAAAATTATTAATCTTGTGCTCCTGATTGAATGTTGTCTGCATCCCCCCAAAATCTGAAATTAGATCATGAGAGTGGAGCCCTTGTGATTGGGGTTAGTGCCCCTATAAAAGAAACCCCAGAGAGCTCCCTTCTCCTCCCACCTTGAGAGGACACAGCTCCAAAGTGGTCACTCCAGGAAGTGGTCCTTCACCAGACACCAAATCTGCCAGCATATTGGGCTTGGACTTTCCAATCTCCAGAACTGGGAGGAATAAATTTCCGTTGCTTAGAAGCCACCCAGTTTATGGTATGTTGCTACAACAGTGCAAACAGACTGATGCCTTCTTTTTCAGGAAAGACTGTGACAGTGAGTCAGTGACCAATTCTTTAGTCAAATTCAGAGGCTACTGTTAGGCCTAGAACTCAACGGTTGGTTTGCCACTGTTCAAGAATTTTCTTTATGGATAACCTGAAAAAAGAAAACAGATAAAAGGTAGGACAGGATTTCTGTTCAGTTATCTTTTCTAGAAGATAGTTATTGTATATTAGAAATGAGGTTGAGGGGAGCATTCCATATCTGCATCATATGACATAATGAGAATAACTATGACCCATACCACTTCTGACCCTAGGACCATATCTTCATTTGTTAAGCATGGACTATGTACCCAGCACTCTTTCTGGCATTATAGATATCTCTCCTTTAAGCCTCAATGCAGGTTTGTGGTGGTTATTCTTACATGAGTACACTGATGTTTGTAGGATATTAATGAGGGGTTAATACCATCTATCTTTAGTGTTAGTACAAGGAGAATGACAAAATGCATTTGAGAGTGTTTTCTAACAGAAAACGTCTATACAAATAGATCATTTTATTCCTGACAACTTATTTCAAAAGGAGACGTACTCAAATTTGAGCATATGTAATAGCATTTGATTATCCAATTATGTCCTATGTCAAGACATTGTTGACTTGGTAACTCAGAGCCTTAATTGTCAAACAGAATTCTTCTCAGAAATACATGTTAGATGTGAGTATATATACCTTCGTGTACAGAATGTACTGAATCATAGAATGGAAGGCACCATCTATGGCTTCCAGCTCAATTTATTTTACAAAAGTGGAACTTAAAACAATAAGAGAGTGGCTTATTGGTAGTCTAAAGTACATTCTGTCAAGTTCTGGACGATAAAGCATTGGTAACAAAGGAGGGAAAACTATGGATGGGAAACTACTTTGGGGAAAAGGAGTTGGGGGAGAGAGAACAGGCTTTCCAGACACAAGATTGGAAAGGGTGCCCCAGCCTCAACCTTAATTCCTGAAGCTTTCCCTCCATTTGGCATCAAGGAGTCTGACAGCAGAGTCAGGTGGGCTGGGATTCCAGGCTGTAACCGGGAGGACGGCCAGGTCACTGCATCATAGGTGCAGTCCAGCTGTGCCTGAGTTCCGATGCTCTCCCAAGTGTGGCTATACTGTTGGTTCATCAGAGGGCTGGGGAATCCAGGAACTGGAAGCTGGGGCTGCAAGATGGTCCTGGCCATTGTGCTGCAATTGCGAGGGGAAGATCTGAGCCCAGAATCCAGCTGTCCTGACCCCTGCTCTGGCCTCCACGCTTTCTAGATGCGTCAAATCTACCTTTGGCTCTGGTTGTTTTTCCTGGACCTCACTTGTCTCTTTCTTCAGTAAAAACTTTTATTGCAAAAGATGAATAATATGATTGGTGTAACTCTATGTAACTGGAGTAATAAGAGGCTTGGGGACAATTTTACGTCTGCATCCTATCACATAATGGGGATAGGGATCCCCGCCCCCCAACGCCAGCACATGACCCCCACCCACATTTGCCAGGCACCACATGTCTACCAGGCACTTCATCTGGCACCGTGAGGATTTCCATTGCTTGGTGGCACTTGCTCTGATGTGAGTATACTGATGTTTACAGAACACACAGCCAGGTCCAAGATCATTCAACAATTTGAATAAATCTACTTCTTCACCCAGTCTGTTCACCAATAACAAATTGTGTTTACCCTGCCTTCCACAGTCTGGAGTAATGAAAGAGCCTGGGCTTTGAGGCCTGCCTCTAACACTTACCTGCTGTGTTAACTTAAGCCAATTCCTTAACTTCTCTGAACCTCAGTTCTCATTATGGGTTTAAATTTCTGCCTCGCACAGTCAGTATACATAGTTTCTGGCATGTAATGAAGAGTTCATAAGTGATAGCTATTATTATATAGCTACTTCTGCTAACATTTTTTATCAGACCAGTTACAAGAAAATGAATGAAACCTAAATTGAGTCCATTCAAAAGCAATAATAATAACAACATTAGCAGCATTTGCCAAGCACTTTCCATATTTTGGGTGCTGTTTTATCAATAATTGCCCACATTATCTCATTTAATCCTCACAACAACCTTTGCTACCAATTTAATAGTAATAAATCAATGTGTAGATACTGGTAAGTAAAGCGATTAAAAATTTTTTCAAATGCTTGTAAATAGTTGGGCTAGTTTCTAGCATATAGTAAGTGCTTTGTTGTTCCTGTTTAGTCACTAAATCATGTCAGACTCTTTGTGATCTCATGGACTGTAGCCCCCCAGGCTTCTCTGTCCATAGGATCTCCCAGGCAAGAATACTAGAGTAGGTTGCCATTTTCTTCTCCAGAGGATTTTCCCTGCCCTGGGATCAAACTCCCATCCCCGACATTGGCAGGTGGCTAATTTACCACTGTGCCACCTGGGAAGACAATAAGTGCTATAAATGCTGATTAAAATTTAAAAGGGTAAATGCCATTCTTTGCCATTTCTCAGACAGAGATGCTGACTCCCAGAGATGAAATGACTTGGCCAAAGTCACACTGCTAGAGAGGAAGAAAACTGGGATCCACACTCTGGTGGGGTTCCTGCAGGCCTCACATGAAGAGTGTGGCAAACAGTTCTAGTATTTCTGGCAGAGTGGGAAGCTGGCCCACGATGGAGATGAAGAGAGCAATTCACCCACCAAGTTATCCTGCATGTTCGCTTTCTCCCTCATTTCTTCAGATACTGACTTCTTCCAACTCCCTCACTTCCAGGGCTTGCTCTGTTCATCCACTTGGGTGGTCCTTTGTCTCTCTGGAGAGCAACTGAATTACACCAGTTTCTTTCTGATTCCACAGGGGACCTTGAAAAGTCACCATTCTTTCTCAAGAGACTTCCCGTTTCAAACAACCCCATTTTCATCCTCATTGTACATAGCAGGTCAACACAGATCAGAAATCTACCTGCCATTCCCCCACCACCCCCACCACCTTTGTAACTTTTTCCTAGAATGTTCTTAATCCCCTCTCTGCACAAATCTATACATCATTTTCCCAGAGTCTCAAGAAATGCATTCCTGGAAATGTGCATGTGTGTTACTTAATCACGCAGCCGCAGCCTGGGGATACAGGTAAACTTCTATCTGCTCCTGTCCAGACAACCAGGAATGTGATGGGATGCACGCCTCTTCTTGCTCCATGGTTTACCTTTTCTGCAGAGTAACCTCTGCCATGCGTCTCTGCACAGAAAGCCTCGTCCATCTCAGAAGGCTGTGGTCTTGATCTCAACGATAAGAACATCCCTGTCACTGGAATCCACGGCTCACGGGGCCTGCTTTGCTTCTCAAGGATGCTAAGTTCTTAAACCCAGGCAAGATGAAAAATATATTGTGCACCCCTCAGGGACTATTTAAAACGTACAATATAAATATTTCTGCTTTGAATGGACTTAACTTAGCAAGCCTGGGTCTGGTTTGTGTCCTTCTAGTCATCGCACCGATGGGGTGTGTGCCAGCCCTTCATTTAGCTGAGCCTAGTGGAGCTGGCGAAGAGCCGTCAGCACCCGAGTGCCTCTCGAGGGTTTCCAAGTCGCCCTTGATCACATAATGCCTTTCAGATAAGGTTAGCTCCGCAGGAGGCCCTGCCTCGTGCTAGTGCTTTATGGTGACAGATCCCCTGGCCCCGGGTCTCCTGTGGCAATGAAATCTAAAGGGAAAGTCAGGGAGACTTTCCTGGTGGTCCCATGGTTAATACTTTGCCTTCCAATGTGCAGTGTACAGATTCAGTCCCTGGTCAGGCAGCAAAGATCCTGCATGCCTTGTAGCCAAAAAAAGGCATAAAAAAAAAAAAAAAAAAAAAAAACAGAAGCAATATTGTAACACATTCATTAAAGCCTTAAAAAAAGAAAGAGACCCCATGAAACCTCACCCAAAAAATAAATTAAAAAAAAAAAAAGAAAGGGAGAGTCAACCAGCCAGGGGTGACAGTGGGGTGCTGGACCTGAGACCCATGGTCTTTGCTTTATCAGAGCTGACGTAAAACCACTGTTTTAAGTGTTTTTCTTGTTGAAAATTAGTCTCTATATATTCTGGACGTATGGTGAGGTATACCAGAGATTCAGTTCACAAATATTTGCTCCCATTTTGTCCATTGTCTTTTTAACTGTCTTGACAAAGTCCTTTGCACAAAACTTTTTAATGTTACTGAAGTACAGTTTACCTAGTTTATCATTAGTTGCTTGTGTTTTTTTGGTGTTATATTTAAAAATCCATTGGCAATTCCAAGATTATGAGAATGTACCCCTGTGGACTCTTGAACCATTTTTTGAAAGACTTATGTATCAGGCACTTTCCACATTTAATGTTATTTAATTCTTGCAGCAAATCTACTTGATAAGATTGTCCTCTTTTGATTAATGGGGACATTTCAGCTCAAAACAGTAATTTGACCAAGATTGTGCAACTGTCAAAACAATAGAAGAAGAATTTGAACCAATGCTTACAATACCCTAATAGACACATATTTGGAGGGGGGGGTGCGTTCAGAAATGAGATATCCTAATTTATAGGATTTTTCAAGATTTCTTCTAAATCATAATTTTTTCTTAAAATACTTCCAACATTCTTTATGCACATTACTCATTATTATGGAAATCTAAAAGTTTTTGTTTAATAAATAAGAAATATTAAATTTAGTAGTATTTATAAAGTATAGTGAATGTTCAAACACTGGAAATGCCAACAAACAATATTGGGTTATACTCAAATAGTGGAATATTTGGATCTTTTAGTGAGGTTAATAGAATGTCAATGAATCTTGTGTAGAAACAGCCAATTTAAGGATTTGTTTGCTTCTAAAACTTGCTATTTCTTTAATCATTCTTAATAGGATTTAAATAAAGCATACGAAGTATATAAACTTCTTAATATTTATTTTATGTGCCAGAATGGCTCACTGATAGCAGCAGACAGGGCCAGAAGCAAACACTTATGTTAACAGCTTCAAGCAAGACTGGCCTTCCCAGGTGGCTCAGTAGTAAAGAATCCACCTGCCAATGCAGGAGATGCAGGTTCAATCCCTGGGTCAGGAAGATCCCCTGGAGAAGGAAATGCCAACCCACTCTAGGGATGAAGTCCAGGGAACTCCCATGGACAGATGAGCCTGGTGGGCTATAATCCATGGATTGGAAGAGAGTCAGACATAACTAAACATGTCTAAACAACCAGCAAGACTGATTAGATTATAAATTCTCCTCTCTGATTAAGCTTCAGTTCTTTCTAGAGAGTTGTAATACTTTTTCTGTTTCCTCAATTTCTCAAATGATTATTCTCAGGATTTCGAAAACATAAATTTTCTGAGAAATGCCAAGAAAGAATTCATGCATAGAGGTACTAATTAGAACCAGATCTGGGTGTTTCCCCTTAAAATCCCCAAGAGATCTTAAAAAGGAGAGAAAAAAGGAAAAGACCATTCAGTTTTATGATTAGGAGGTCTTCATATAACATTTTGAGAGTGATTGTTGCTGTATTAGTTTTCTATTACTGCTGTAAAAAATTACAACAAACTTGCTCGGCTACTAAGTCATGTCTGACTCTTTGCCACCCCGTTGGCTGCAGCATGCCAGGCTCCTCTGTCCGCCACTATCTCCCAGAGTTTGCTCAAATTCATATCCATTGAGTTGGTCATGCTATCTAACCATCTCATCCTCTTATAGCCCCTTCTTTTGTGTTCAGTCTTTCCCAGCATCAGGGTCTTTTCCAGTGAGTCAGCTCATCACATCAGGTCGCCAAAGTATTGGCGCTTCAGCTTCAGCCACAGTCCACAGTTTTACTGGCTTAAATAAATGCAAATTCTCTGTTCTAAAGAATCAGTGTCATTGAACTAACGTCAATTCACTGACAGAGCCAGTTCCTTTTGAAGGCTCTGATGTTTCCCTGTTTTGCATCTTTGAGTAGCTGCCTGTATTTCTTGGCTTGTGGCCCCTTCCTGATTTTCCAAAAGCATCACTGCAATCTCTGCTTTCATCATCACACCAGCTTCTCCTCTGACTCCAGCTTCTCCTTCATCCCTTTTTTAAGGACCGCTGTGGTTATGTTGGGCCCATTGTATAATTCACGATAATATCTCTTATCTAAAGATCTCTAAATTAATCACATCTGCAGAGTCTCTTTTGCCATATAAGGTAATATTCACAGGTCCAGGGACTAGGTTGAGGACCTAACATAGGAGCCATTCTTTAGCCTACTGCATTGGGCATTGTGGTCCACTCTTCAAATAGGAATCAAAGGCAGAAGATAGAGGTGGCCAGGACCTGACAATAGGTGAGCCATCTAAATCAAGGTAGCAAAGGATGTTCTCATGTGCCAGTTAGACTTCATCTCCATAGGCAAAATTCAAGTCTAATGGAACTCAGCAGATTCCTCTCCTGATCAAAGTCAAGAGCTGGTGAGCATACGTGTTGCATTACAAGGGACTCAACTCGAAGGAAAGTAGGATCCAGATGTCCGATGCCTTAAAGTTTAGGTGGGCAGCCATCGTGGACAGTCTGTCAATAGAACAAGAGTTCCTACTTAAGCTCTGGTTTTAAAGGATGTCTAATGTCGTAGAAGGAAAACTGGGAAGAATCAAGTGTGGCTTCAGGGCTCTAACAGTATTCAGAGGAACCAGCTTGTTCCTGAATTACACATTCAGAATGTAGAAAGAGGACTTCCCTCATGGTCCAGTTTTTAAGAATCCGCCTGCTTATGCAGGGGACATGGGTTTGATCCCTGGTTCAGGAAGGTTCCACATGTCTTGGAGCAGCTGAGCCCATGTGTCACAACTACTGAGCCTGAGCTCTAGAGCCTGTGCTCGGCAGCAAGAGAAGTCACCTCAGTGAGAAGTCCACACACTACAATGAAGAGTGGCACCCACTCACGGCAACTAGAGAAAGCCCATGCACAACAATGGAGAACCAGCACAGCCCCCCAATTTTTTCTTTTAAGATTGATTTAAAAAAGAGAGAGGATGTAGAAAGATGCAAAAGCATGGTTCTTATGACCTGTGCTTTAGGAGAATGTATTTTTTGGAAACTGTGTTATCCGACCCTAATGTGCTACGTGATATGTGGGGCAGGTGAGCAGTGACCTAAGAAAAACTTGAGATTTTCTATGATTAGAATTAGGAATAGGCTTAGGCAAATCAGATTTACAGAAAGAACGGTTTAGTTGTTCTTACGTCTACTGAGCACTTGTACCTGATATGTATGTGTGTGCTCCCATGTGGCTGCATGTGACCTTTAGAAAGAGTACATGCTACTTATCCACTTTCCCAGTGAGGTATAGCAAGATTGCCTATAGCTTCCTGGTACCAAAAGAAACACTGCGATGCTTATACTCCAATCCGTGTCCTTATGGACGTCCATGAGGATTTATTGGAATATACCTGGAATGGGATTCCTAGGTCAGGGAATAGAAGTGCCTGGTAACTTCCCAGAATGGTGGCCTCAGTCTACATTTTTTTTTTCCCCAATAATGCTTAAGGATTCAGGTACCTTCACATCCCTGTCAACGTTTATCATTTTCCAACTTTCTAACTTTTGCCCATCAGTTTATAAGGTAGTGTCTCCTTATTGTTTTAATTTACACTTTTCTGGTTACTGAGTTTCGTCATTTTTTTGCGTGTGCTTATAGTCATGTGACTTTCCTCTGCTATTATTTGCCTCTTTGTAAACTTTTCTATTTAGAATAGAGTTGTTATCTTTTTCTTGGTTCTTATGAAAGTGTCTCTGGTATTCTTAGATGTTAATCCTTTGTTAGTGCTAGGCATTACCAATAACTTTTCCATTCTGTCAGTCTATGAATTCTGTCTGTGACATTCCTTGCTGAAAAGAAATTCATAGTTTTGATGTGATCAAACACATCAAGTGTTAGCTTTCCTGAGGTTTTAAGAATTCTCTCCTGTTCAAATCACAGAAATATTCCTCTATGTGTTCTAATAACTTTAGGTCTTAATGCACTTGATATCCAACAAGCTGGTGCTAGATTCAGGTTTATTTATTTTTTTAGGTTTTTTTTTTTCAGGTTTATTTTTCTTCCTAATACTAGCTACTGGATAATGGATTCTTTCCATGTTGATTAGTTATGCTATTTTACTCTCCATTAAGTTCCCCTCTCTACATGCATCTGTCTCTGACCTTTTTTTTTATGTTCTTTTGGTATCCTTTGATGCATACTGGTTTTATTATTGTGACTATGATAAGTCTTAATAATTGATACATGTCCCCCTTATAAATTTTCTTTCAAGAATAACTTAGCTTTTGAAAACCTTCATTCTTTTTTCTTCCTAATATTAAGAAACTTTTCATATATTAAACATACCTTTTGGAAGTGTATAATTCAGTGATTTTTAGTAAGTTTTTCTGCCATCACCAGTCTGATCAGAATCTTTTTATCACCACAAAGAGAAACTTTGTACCTATCAGTAATGACTCCCCCCTCCCCCATCTCCAAACTCCTGGAAACTACTAATCTACTTTCTACCTCTGTGTGTTTACCTATTCTGAACATTTCACTTAAACAGAATTATACAATATGTGATTTTTAACTGGCTTCTCTCACTTCAGTCAGTCAGTCAGTTCAGTTGCTCAGTCATGTCCAACTCTTTGCAACCCCATGGACTGCAGCATGCCAGGCTTCCCTGTCCACCACCAACTCCCAGCGCCTACTCAAACTCATGTCCATCGCATCAGTGATGCCATCCAACCATCTCATCCTTTGCTGTCCCCTTCTCCCCTCGCCTTCCATCTTTCCCAGCATCAGAGTCTTTTTCAATAAGTTGGTTCTTCACATCAGGTGGCCAAAGTATTGGAGCTTCAGCTTCAGTGTCAGTCCTTCCAATGAATATTTGGGACTGATTTCCTTTAGGATTGACAGGTTGGATCTCCTTGCAGTCCAAGGGACTCCCAAGAGTCTTCTCCAACACCACAGTTCAAAAACATCAATTCTTCAGCCCTCAGCTTTCTTTATAGTCCAACTCTCACATCCATACATGACTACTGGAAAAACCATAGCCTTAACTAGATAGACCTTTGGTGGTAAAGCAATGTTTCTGCTTTTTCGTTTGCTGCCTAGGTTGGTTATAACTTTTCTTCCAAGGAGCAAGCATCTTTTAATTTCCTGGCTGCAGTCATATTTTTAATTTCCAAAATCTGCAGTGATTTTGGAGCTCCCTCAAAATAGTCTGTCACTGTTTCCATTGTTTCCCAATCTATTTGCCATGAAGTGATGGGACCAGATGCCATGATCTTAGTTTTCTGAATGTTGGGTTTTAAGCCAACTTTTTCACTCTCCTGTTTCACTTTCATCAAGAGGCTCTTTAGTTCTTTGCTTTCTGCCATAAGGTTGGTGTCACCTGCATATCTGAGGCTATTGATATTTCTCCTGGTAATCTTGATTCAAGCTTGTACTTCATCCAGCCTGGCATTTTCAGGATGTACTCTGCATATAAATTAAATAAGCAGGGTGACAATATACAGCCTTGTCATACTCCTGTTCCATGTCTGGTTCTAACTGTTACTTCTTGACCTGCATACAGATTTCTCAGGAGGCAGGTCAGGTGATCTGGTATTCCTGTCTCTTTCAGAATTTTCCACAGTTTGTTGTGATTCACACAGTCAAAGGCTTTGGCATAGTCAGTACAGCAAAAGTAGATGTTTTTCTGGAATTATTTTGCTTTTTTGGTGATCCAGTGGATGTTGGCAATTTGATCTCTGGTTCCTCTGCTTTTTCTAAATCCAGCTTGAACATTTGGAAGCTCATGGTTCAGGTACTGTTGAAGCCTGGCTTGGAGAATTTTGAGCATTACTTTGCTAGCATGTGAGATGAGTACAGTTGTGCAGTAGTTTGAACATTCTTTGGCATTGCCTTTCTTTAGGGTTGGAATGAAAACTGACCTTTTCCAGTCCTGTGGCCACTGCTGAGTTTTCCAAATTTGTTGGCATATTGAGTGTAGCACTTTCACAGCATCATCTTTTAGGATTTGAAATAACTCCATTGGAATTCTGTCACCTCCACTAGCTTTGTTCGTAGTGATGCTTCCTAAGGCCCATTTGACTTTACATTTCAGGATGTCTGACTCTAGATGAATGATCACACCACCTAGTGATCACTAACCAGTGATCATGGTTATCTGGATCCTGAAGATCTTTTTTGTATAGTTCTTCATTTTATTGTTGCCACCTCTTCTTAATATCTTCTGCTTCTGTTAGGTCCATATCATTTGTGTCCTTTATTGTGCTCACCTTTGCATGAAATGTTCCCTTGGTGTCTCTAATTTTCTTCTCTCACTTAGCATCATGTTTTCAATGTTCATCCATGTTAGAGTATTTATCATACTATGTAGTATTTTTGTTGTCAAATATTCTGTTTGCATATATGTTCCATATTTTGTTTAACATTCATCAGTTCATGAATATTTCCTTTGTTTCTACTTTTTACTGTCTTGAGTGATGCTGATGCAAACATTTGTGTACATGTATTTGAGTGAACACAGTTTCAGTGACCTTGGTTATATACTGAAGAGTCCAATTGCTGGATCATATGGTAACTCCATGCTTAAGTTTTTGAGAAACTCTCAAGCTGTTTTCCAAAATGAGTGTACCATGTTACAAGTAATCATGTATGGATGTGAGAGTTGGACTATACAGAAAGCTGAGCACTGAAGAATTGATGCTTTTGAACTTTGGTGTTGGAGAAGACTCCTGAGAGTCCCTTGGACTGCAAGAAGATCCAACCAGTCCATCCTAAAGGAGATCAGTCTGAGTGTTCATTGTAAGAACTGATGTTGAAGCTGAAACTGCAATACTTTAGCTGCTTCATGTGAAAAATTGACTCATTGGAAAAGACCCTAATGCTGGGAAGGACTGGGGGCAGGAGGAGAAGGGGATGACAGAGGATGAGTTGGCTGGATGACATCACTGACTTGATGGATATGGGTTTGAGTGGACTCCGGGAGTTGGTAATGGACAGGGAAGCTTGGTGTGCTGCAATTCATGGGGTCGCAAAGAGTCAGACATGACTGAGCGACTGAACTGAATTGAACTGAATGGCTAATGATGTTGAGCATCTTCCTGTGTGTTTGTTGGCCATTTATACATCTTCTTCAGAGAAATGCCTATTTGAATTCTTTGTCCATTTTTAAATTATGCTCTTACTGAGTTACAATATGATTATATTACCCCCTCTGATCAAAGTCTCCCCAAACCACTCAGAATAAAAGCCAAACTCCTCACAGGGGCTTAGAAAACCTACAGGATCTGCTCACTCTTTTAACACTTCTCTTTCTACTCACCTCTCACTTATCTCTACTCAAGCTACTGGCTGCTTCTGGATGTGTGCCTCTGTGCCTTTGCACCTGCTGTTCCCCTCACCTTGATACATTCCCACATATAATCACAGGACTCTTAATTTTTCAGGTGTTCGCTTAAATATTATCTTTCAGTGAAGACTTGCCTGCTCGTCTTATTTAAAAATCATGTCTCACTTCTCTCACTAACACCCCTACCCTCCCTTTCCTGGCTCCCTGATTTATTTATCTCTATAGCACTTGTCACTTTCTAAGTGTTATAGTTTTTGCTGATTTTAATTTTTGCCAGTCACTCTTCACTCACACTTTAGAAAGTAAGTTCTATGAGGGCAGGAATTTCAAAAGACAGGAGGATGCACAAGAACCCTCAGGACTTCTGGCATGTCTCTGTTTGGAAATCAATACAGCAATAATTCAAACTATTTGTCTTATCTACTTCACATGGATTTCTGTGTAGTGTTTCCTCCACATTTATACAGGGCTGCTTCTATCACAGCACTGTGATTTCTATAAGGGCAAGTGGTGAGTTGGTTTGTTTTTGTTTTTATGAATTTTTATTGGAATATAGTTTCTCTACAATATAGTGTTAAGTTGATTTTTGTTTGCTTTTTAAAATTGAAAAGTGACAATGTGTTTGAATAAGGGAAGAAATCACTGGATTCTTATCAATCAATTCCTCATCTCTCTCTTTTTGGCCACACTGAGCATCATGGGGGTCTTAAGTTCCCTGACCAGGGATTGAATCTGCACCTCCTGCAGTAGAAATGTGGAGCCTTAACCACTGGACCTCCAGGGTTCTTTATGTAATTTTCTTTATGCAATTTCTGCCTTCCTCTTCCCACCTAGAACATTCAACAGCTTACAGTTACCTCTGAGACTCATTGGAACTCAGAGGGTGGTAAGAGGCCCAGGAGAATAAGCCTCATAACTTCAGCATAAATCGGACTCTGCTCCCCCAGCAACCCTGCTTCCTTTATTGAGACTATTCCTTCATTCTTCCTCTGTCATTAGATCTTTTTGGTTTTTTTTTTGCTTATTAGTATATAATGCACAGAAAGCACACAGATCATAAGTGAACAGTTCAATTGAATCCCACAAGTTAAACACACCTGCCCAACCAGCTTTCACTGTTAGGAAAAGACCGACTGTTACCCAGCACGTCCCATCTGGATTGATTGCATTTTCAGCTGATGAAGGAGGTCAAGACAAAAGAACAAGCAGATGTCCATAGCATCATACATATTCACTTGAGTAACAGGATTGTGCCTTTGCCTTTTCAAAGTGGCCTTCTGGGACTTTGCTGGTGGTCTAGTGGTTAAGAACTCACCTTGCAATGAAAGGGGGTGTGGGTTCAGTCACTGGTCAGAAAACTGAGATTCCCCCCTGCCACAACTAAGACTCAAGGCAGTCCAGTAAATAAATAAATAATGAGCTTCCAAATGTGCCTAATATTTTTGAATTTCCATAACAAGCTCATCTAATCTCTGTGCAGATATCTAATACATGATTCATACCAGCATTTTAGCTTTTCTCTCTTTTAATGTTGTTGTTGGTTTTTTTTTTTTTTTTTTTAATGTGGGAGCTAATTTTGAATCTCTGTGGCCAGTTTGTCTTCAAATACTGTAAGTGGATGGCTCCCAGAAGGAGAAGGACAGCAAGGCGCCGTCTGAATTTACTCTAAGATAACGACATTCTCAAAATCTTGCCACCTCTAATTCTCAAGTAGCCTTTGCCTGGGATCCAGGCTCTCCTTGCAAGAAGCAAAGCAGACAATCATCAATGACCCAGAAGCTCTGAGAAAGCCCCAAGCTCAAAATATCCCTTCTGAATTTGCTAGTTTATCTGCCAATTTTTGACCTTTATTCCTAGACTTCAATGTTGCCAAAGGCAAGTACCCCTAGAAAGCCATCGTTTGAGGTGTGATACTTTAGAAATTCAACAAGTTTTACATCCCTTCCTGGTGTAATGCTCTTCTGGGGTAGGTTAGAGGGAATAAAGCTCTAAAGGAGAAAAAGAGTAACCAGGAGAAAGTGACATTTGTGAGAATTAGTATGGTTTAGTGGCAAAGAGATTAAGCATGAAGACAGATGTGGATTCAGTCCTAACTCCGCCGCTGTACAAGCTGTGTGAGCCACAGGCCACTGCCTTCAACTTCTCTAAGGCTTGGATTCGTTACCTATGACACAGAAGCATCATTGTACTAGTGTAACGAGAGTCTGTAAAATGGGGATAATCACAGAAACAGCATGGTGAGGAGCAAATTAAATAATACATTTGTAGGAGGCAGAATAATGTTTGGCCAAAAATGCCCACACCCTAATCCCAGAAATCTGTGAATGTGTCACTACATCTGTTGAAAGGGACTTTGCAGTTGGCCCCAGGTAAGGATTGTGAGATGGGGAAATGGTGAAGGAGAATTAAGGTTGTGAGTCAGAGAAATTATTAAAATAAGGAGATGATCTTGGATTATCTGTGTGGGTCCACTATAATCAGAAAGATCCTTAAAAGTGAAAAAGTGTGCAGACTTCCCTGGTGGTCCAGTGGTTAAGGCCCCATGCTCCCAATGCAGGGGACACAGGTTTGATCCCTGGTTGGGAACTAAGATCCTGCACACCACACAGCATGGCCAAAAATAGAATGAAAGAGGGAGACAGACAAGAAGGTCAAAGTGATGTAAAGTGTTGGGAAAAGAACCTAATCCACCATCTCTTTCTTTACAATGAAGGAAGGAGTAAGAGCCAAGTATTGCTGGCAGCCTCAACAAGCTAGAAAAGGCAAGGCAATGGATTCCCCCCAGAGTTTCCAGAAAGGGAAACAGCCTTGCTGACTCTTTGATTTTAGCCCTGTGAGAACTGTGTCGGGTTTCCAACCTTCATAATTGTAAGATAATAAATGTATACTCTTTTAATAAATGTGTGCTGTTTTAAAGCCACTGGATTGGTTGTAATTTGTTATACCAGCTCTAGAAAACTCACATGAATTGACAGAAAACTAATATAATACGTAAAGATCCTATTGAAGGGCCAGGTACATAAAGAATTATCAGTAAAACAAATACATGTTAGTTATGCAGAGTAGATAGGGGAAAAGAAAGACTGAATACTCTAAAATTTTCGGATGTAGCAATTTTGTCTAAGGTTGACCCTGTGTATGTCATCAACAGCCTGTTCTGAAAATCACAATGAGATTCACAAAGTTGGTTTTAGAACCTAAAGGGATTCTTCCTCTTTTTTGTTTGAGCCAGCGTTGTCATGTCTCAGTATATCCCCAATAGTCATTCTGTCTGAAAAGCACTTAAAACACTGTGTTATTCCAAAATATGTGTATGTATATTTACAGATGATATATGTATTTATGTACACTAATATAAATGTCTGGAGCTGATGTGGCTCAGATGGTAAAAAATCTGCCTGCAGTGTAGGAGCCCACATTGAATCCGTGGATTGGGAAGATCCCCCAGAGAAGGGAATGGCTACCCACTCAAGTATTCTTGCTGTATATATTTACATATATTTTATACACATTTATATATATTATATACACATGAATTTGAGCAAGCTCCAGGAGCTGGTGATGGACAGGGAGGCCTGGTGTGCTATAGTCCATGGGGTCGCAAAGAGTTGGAAATGACTGAGCAACTGAACTGAACTGATACACACATTTATAATACATATATTTATAAATATCTATATATGTATAAATATATGTATTATAATATAAATATATGTTATATAATAAATATATAAATATAAGTATGTTGTTGTTTAGTTGCTCAGTCACGTCCGACTCTTTGTGACCCCACAGACAGTAGCCCACCAGGCTCCTCTGTCCATGGGATTTCCCAGGCAAGAATACTAGAGTGGGTTGCCATTTCTTTCTCCAAATATAAGTATGAATATACATAAATATATAAATGTAAATATACATAAATATATTATTGATAGTTAAATATACATAAACATGTAAATATAAATATACGTAAACTTATTATTGATAGTTAAATATACATAAACATATAAATGTAAATATACATAAATATATTATTGATAGTTAAATATACATAAATATATAATATGCATAAATACATTTCCATATATTTTATATATAAATATGTGTGTGTACCTATACATATATATATATGTACACAGACACATATATGATTTATATTTGTAAAATGTAAACCCATTACTGGTCTGTAATAATGCAGGATATCTCCCACCTCATTGGTTAACACTCTTCTAATGCAGATCCTATGACCTCACATGTTGATGATTTTAGCAGCCTCCCAACAAGTCTTCTGCACATCAGCAGCTACTGCCTTCAAATTTATCTTCCGCACTGTCTTTGTGGGGCTTTTTAATAAGAAAGATCTGGTCCTCAGTGCTATATTTAAAATGGATAACCAACAAGGATCTACTGTATAGCAAAAAAATAATAATAAAAATAATCTGGTCCTGTCCTACCCCCTGCCTCAGGCGTTTAATGATTTCCCAGAACTTTTATAGGAGAAAGTTCTAAGATCATCAGCAATTCCAAAGGACTTTCCAGTCTTTTTCCAAGCCCCCTTCCTTTCTAGAAAGCTGAGATTTCCCAGCCTGCCTCTTGAGCTGTGCAGAGGCCTACCAGTGTGATTCCTCAGTCCCTAAGGATCTCCTTACCTTTGCCATCCTATTCCCTCCTCCTGGAATGTCTTTCTTTGATATCTTTGCAAGTCAAAGTTTCATCTACTATTGTTTAAAACCTTTACAGGACATTCCAGATAGATGCATGTAATCTCCCCTCTTAGATCACAGAGCATCTGCTGCCTTCTTGAACAGAGCTTTCATACCTGCCCTAACTTCTCTGTGAGCATATACACCTTAGAGGGGCTGAAGGATGGGAGGTGAAGGACACGGAACAGTACATATTGATGAATCACACACAGTATCAGAATTGTGTCTTCCATGATGGTCCCCAGTGTCACACATGACTATTTAGAGTTTAACTAGTCAATATTAAATCTATTAAAAACCTTTCAGTCCTATGCACCAAATTTCAACTATTCGATAGCCAGATGCAGCTAGTGACTACCACACTAAAAAGCAGGGACATAAAACATTTCCATCATTGTAGAAAGTTCTATTGGTCAGTGTTGATCTAGAACACAGTAAATGATCGATAAATACCTAAAGAGGAAAGAAAGAATGAATGAAGGGAGAGAAATAAAGAATGAAGAAAAATAAGATTTCAAAGGATGTCAGGAGAAATGGTCCAAGACTTGGAAATAGAGAAAAACGATTACAGAGTATAGTTTCAAGGGCTGGAAATTTGTAGTCAGATTCAAATGTGAGAGTTGGATCATAAAGAAGGCTGAGCATTGAAGAACTGATGGATGCTTTCAAAATGTAGTGCTGGAGAAGACTCCTGAGAGTCCCTTGGACTGCTAGGAAATCCAACCAGTCCATCCTGAAAGAAATCAACCCTGAGTGTTCATTGGAAGGACTGATACTGAAGCTGAAGCTCCAATACTTTGGCTACTTGATGGAAAGAGCTGACTCAAAGATTCAAGGCAAAAGGAGAAGGGAGTGGCAGAGGATGGAATGGTTAGATAGCATCACTGATTCAATGGACACGAATTTGAGCAAACTCTGGGAGATTGTGGAGGACAGGGAATCCTGGCATGCTGCAGTCCATGGGTTGCAAAAGGTTGAATACAACTTAGTGATAGAACAACAATAGTTTTTTATCTCTGTAAGGGAAGATATTATCTTGCAGAAACTAATAGCAGTACATAGGATTCTTGCCCACAACAATGCAAATAATTTTGTTTCACTAGAGAAGCAATTCATTTCTACAATAAAAATATTAAAGATAATCTTAAGCATTAGATTTACTAGACCCATAAGATATTAACTGACTTTGAATCTATTAACAAATTCTAGCATTCTAAACTGATTATCTGTAGCTATCTGTTTATTAATATCTGTCAGTCTCTTCACTGTGTATCTATCTACCTGTCTATCTCTCTGTTCTTCCAAGTGTCTTTTGAACTAGTATTACTGGTTCCTTCATTAATTACTGAGTTGGTTAAAATCTTGGACACAGGTTCATATTTTATTTATGCATATGATGCACATTTTTTAACATTTAAAAAACTTTTGCTTGAGAAATTTTGGAGGCTGCAGTGCGACACTCATATGGATCACCTGGAAGCCTGGTGCAATGCGTTGCTTGAAAGTAAACCTCACAGGCTCCATAAACCCAGGCTGATCTTGTCTTGGCTCCCAGAGTGACTAACAAAAAGCAGTAGCACTTGAACTTTGCTGACTCTGGATTGCTGTAGGTTCTTTAATCCTCTCTACTCTTTAGGAGTTTTTTGAGTATGCATATGCATAGTTTTGGTGCTAGTTCATGCAAATCCACTAAGGCATTTCCACTTGGTGGCAGCCATGATGAGGGGTTTGGCTTTATGGTCTTTCTGGGGAGTCCAACCAGATGGATGATACAGAGGCATGCAGGTTACGTTTTCAGTGTTGTGAAAATTACACTCTGGCAGGGCACAGCAAGTAACAGAAGGAAGCTCCTTTGCACGAGCTCCTTTTCCAGATCCCGGTCCCTGTACAATTTGTGAAAGAGAAAATCAGAGTCTGACAGTAACGTGGTAAAAAAGAGATTTTATTCATGGGTGATTGCATGAGGGGACGAGAGACCTCAGCATAGAACTGGGCTTAATTCTGAAGACAGCAAGGACAAATTGAGCTTTATAGCCAAGGAGGAGGGTGTGGGTTTGTGGATGGGAGCACACAGAGATGATGCATCTGGGATAAAGGGAATTCTGGCTAAACTGACCTGACATTCTTGCTGTGGGCAAACCAAAGTGAACGGACATCACCTAGGGAGTGGTGGGGATGAGGAATTTAATCAGATATCAAAGTGATCAGATATGGGGGGTGGGAGAATTCTCTTAACTGGCCTAGCAAATCCTGGGTAAAATTAGGCAATGCCGAGAATTCTGTTACCCTGAACAAAGATGAGAGTTTGGTGTAGCACTTGGAAAGGAGAAGATGACTTGGCTAAATCTATAATCAAAGGTTGTTTAAGACGGTGAAAATTGACAAAATAACAGACAAAAGTAATTAAAGGATGAAAATGTGGTTACAGTCCCCATGTATAGAAAATGGTGTCATTCACAAAGGCAGGGGCTGACAAGTGGAAACCTCTGGAGTTTATTTTTGAGGTTGCATCATTAACAGGAAGGAAAAGCCTTTAAAGAGTCCCATGTGGTCAAGATAGAGGTTTGTGCTTTTATACATTACTTTGAGAGAGAGGATAAGAAATAAAGTGAATGTAGCCAGGAGAAAGATTTCTTTGATAGATGTAAAGAGAAGTATGAATAAATATAATAATGTCAGGTAGGAAAATATTTACCTCTACCCTCTTACAGTGGGTGCCTCGGGGCCTGCAAATTAAACTAACAAAAGACAGATTAGCAGGAGAAAAGGCACACAATTTTTATTCAGATTTATGTACATAAGTGCCGGAGTCGTTTCAGTCCTGTCCAATCCTGTTCGACCCTATGGACTGTAGCCCACCAGGCTCCTCTGTCCATGAGATTCTCCAGGCAAGAATATTGGAGTTGGTTGCCATTCCCTTCTCCAGGAGATCTTACCCACCCAGAGATCAGAACTGCGTCTCTTAGGTCTCCTGTATCAGCAGGCAGGTTCTTTACCACTAGCACCACTTGGGGAGCCCACGTGCATAAGTTTATAGAAAAGTGAAATTCAAACCAATGGTAAGACTCAGGGTCTAATATACCCTTTTAACAAAAGGGGGGAGCTCAGTCAACAAATGACAAATCATGGGGAAGTAGCTAGGAAATATATATGGGAGAACAATGGAAGATAAGGTTATTTTTTTTTTAGATAGGATTCTTTTTTAAATTTTTATCAATTTTTGGGCTGGGTCTTGTTGCACAGGCTTTTCTCTAGTTGTGGCAAGTGGGGGCTATTCTCTGGTTGTGGTGCACAGGCTTCTCATTGCAGTGGCTTCTCTCGTTATGGTGCATGGACTCTAGAGCACATGGAGGGCTCAGAGGTCCTGGCTCCCAGGCTCTAGAGCACAGGCTTAATAGATGTGGTGCATGGACTTAGTTGCTCCACGGCATGTGGGATCTTCCTGGACACATGGGAAAGAACCCATGTCTCCTGCATTGTCAGGTGGATTCTTAACCGCTAGACCACCAGGGCAGCCAAAGATAAGGGTTGTTTTATGGGAATATTGACTCTAGTGTCTCTAGTGATATGACTTGCTCTTCTCTTTCTGCTACAAAGCAAAGTGGAAAAGGGAGAAGGGGACACCTTCTCACAGGGAAATTAATGTCCTTCATTTAGGCACAGAATCATCTTGCATCCATTGATTATGAATTGTCTTCCACTCAAAATTATCTTTATGCCAAAGTGGCATATTTGGGGAGGGCATAGATGGATTGCCTTCAATGGCTTTCAAAAACTGTATTCAGATTTGATGTGTAAAGATCAACACAAACTGAAGGAAGCTCTTATTCATTCTTCATTCATTCCTTCAATAAATTTTTATTGAGGGCTAGTGGTATACCAGGTACGTGTCCAGGTTATAAAAATAGAGGGATGAGGCACACAGTTTTGCTCTTGAAAGCTTTCAGGCAAGTGGCAGACAAATACAGAAGAAAATTCAGTGAAATACTATGCCATAGTTACTATGCTGTGTAAGCTCATGATACAAAAGGAATGCAATAGTATTAATTATGTTTTCTAAGCAACCCGTATAACACAGTAGTGAATAACTATGGCGGCAGCAATTGTGTTGCAATCTGAAATCAGAGTCATTCTGTGACTCAGTAATGACCCCTGTCACATAGCAAAGTCAACGAGAATTCATCAGAAGGATTATTCAGTAAACAGTTCATTTTGAGATGTTATTTGGGATTAAAATGCATGTCTTTGGAATTTTACCAGTTGCTTATTTTCTTCAAAAGGAAAGTAAGCTAACAAAATGACAGTGACTATACTCATTACCATTGTGAAAAAGGGTATAAAATTTGGGACTGGGGGGATTCAGTAGAATTTCCAGTGACACCGTGGTAAAGAATCCACCCTCAATACAGGAGACCTGGGTTCGAGGCCTACGTTTGGAAGATCCCCTGGAGGAGGAAATGGCAACCCACTCCAGTATTTTTGCCTGGAAAATCCCATGGACAGAGGAGCCTGGCAGAACAGTCCTTGGTAATGCAAAGAGTCAGACACGATTGAGCACGCACATCTCAACTGTCTGTTGCTCTAACAGATATGTATTCTGAACACCTGTGTCTGACTTACTTCTAACCTAGTCTGAGAAGCCTTTTGATCAAATGTTTTGGACTGAATTTAGTGACATGTGCTCCTTGTGTGAAAATGCATTTGCCAGATTTGTTTAGTTATTTCTATGCCTCTGGTGAATATTTTTCTTAAAAGTTATCCAATAGCTTGCCTGCAAATTCTCACAAGAGCAAAGGCGTTTTGTAATAAACTTTTTGCAACTCACTAAACAGATCTAAAATCTGCTCTTGTTTTCCTAACTGCGTGATATCTTTCTACATCCCTATTATAATCCAATCACAAATCTCTCACAAATAAACCTGACTTTTCTTAAGCTGTCAATCACAGGCAGGCTCTCTTTGAATTAAATTGGTTGCCCTGAGCAACACCAGAGGGCTACAGATTTCGAGGAAGTCAGCCTTGCTCTTTGAAGTAAACAGGGGTAATTTTCCATTCTTTTTCAGAATACTTTGTGCCAGGAGAAAAATCAAACCTCTGTGTGACGATAATATAAATGTGTTGATCTTCCATCACGGTCTGACTCAACTGCTGCTAATGCCAGAAGATTCTTTTGTATGAAAATTCCTTCTGTGTCTTTGAACAGACTCAGATGTGTGTGGGCCATTGGGGTGGCTGTGCAGGTGGCCCTGTTAGGCGGTGACAGCCGTAAATGGCCATGTCTTCTTTCAAGCTGCTTACTCCTGTGGGCAGAGAACAGAGCAGTTATTTGAAATCACTTTCCAAAACCTAATCTCTGACTGCATCTTTTCCTCTCTGTTCAAGGCTAGGTTCATTTCCGCTCAGACCATTTACAAAGGGATTTCCAGAGTGAATTGGTCTCGTATCATTTTTTTCCCCCTGGGTCTTGCTATCAGGCTGCTCTGGGATTTCTTTTTTAACATTTCGTTCACTTTCTCACCTACCCACAATTTTTCAGACCTGGAAACAGCTTCCTGTGTTATCAAAGCTTCCAGTTTCCAGTTAGCAGAGTTCAGAAGAGGGTCCAAGTCTTCCAATGGCAAATCCCACTTGATATGGGACTAAGTGTTCCTTCTAGAGAGTTTTGTTGAATCAGTTGTGTGCAGAAGCTTGTCTCCAAGAATGGAGTCTTGGCTGGGATCCTTGAAACCTAAACATGGATATATTATGTGGTTTCCACTATTGACGTCTCTCTGTTTTTTCCTCTAACGACAATGAAGATCCATTGATCCTTCTTTCCTTCCTTTTCTCAAAGTCCTCCCCCATCCACTTTCCTCCCCATCTTTCAGCCCTTTCACCTTCTGCTCAGCTATTTCAGTTGCTACTAAAGATGTGGTTTCCTATCTCACCCACCCACCAGGTTTACCCTCCCTAGCGCCAGGAAGGAATTGCTACCAAGTCTAAGCTTACTCTGCTCACTGCAGGACAGGCCAGTAAGTCAGGAGATGAGGTGTTGAGGCAAGGAATAACAATTTTATTCAGAAAGCCAGCAGACCAAGAAGATGGCAAATTAATGTTTCAAAATAACCATCTTGTTGGGGTCTGGATAGATTCTTTTATAGAATTATAGATTCTTTTATAGAATAGAGATGGGGAGGAGGTGAGGAAATTCGTAAGTCTTGCAAATATCTACTGAATGGTCAGCTTCAGGAAGCTGATATGTTAATTTCTTTCTTGCAGCCTTTCATAGGTGGGCAGGATCAGGATATCTCCCTGACCAAAGGCATTTTGGTTTAGCATTCAGGCAGAGTGGCAGGTTTCCCTGAGGCAGGCCATTATGTATGGACAGTATCCTCTTAGTGAACAAAAGTATTAAGAAGCAAAGTTTAAATGGAAAAAAAAAATGAATCCAACATGTAGTCAGATTTTGCTCTTCCCTGTAATAAAATGGTCAAATCACATTGCCTCTCAGCCCCAAACATGGCTCCCCCTACGTAAAACTGGGGTCCACAGATCTGGAAGGGTTTGATTATACCTTCTTTGAGGCCTATTCATTTTTTTATAAACATTTTAAAAATTGTTTTCATTTTGATGAAAAAGTATAAAGTTAAAATAAAAACTGACTCGTCTGAGTGTTTATAACCTAGTGTGGACAGGTGACATGAGCATCCACATCAGTGACTGTGTTTACTCATCCCTTGTAGAGCCATTTAAAAAATGGTGATTTTTCTTAAACTTGTGCTTAGAGTTCCAAGAGACCTTGTTGTTGTTTCATCCAACTCATGTCCAGCTCTTTTGCAAACTCATGGACTGTAGCCCCCCAGGCTCCTCTGTCCTAGAGATTTTCCAGGCAAGAATACTGGAGTGGGTTACCATTTCCTTCTCCAGGGGATCTTCCTGACCCAGGGATCCAACACGCATCTCCTGCATTGGCAGGCAGATTCTTTATCACTGAAACATCTAGGAAGCCCCTGAGGGACCTTAGATTGAGTGAAATAATGGAGCCAATTTTTTATCCATTATGCCATTTAGGCACAAAATGGTGATTTTCAAAATGGAGCCACATTTTACAGATTATTTGAGAACTGAATATAATCTTGCCCAGGTGTAGGTGATGCTTTTATTTTTATTTTTATTTTTTTCTCCCTTTTATTGTTTTTGCCATACAATGCCATGATATTACTATGGGTTTACATATGCTCCCCCTCCAGAAACCCCTCCCCCCCCCCCCCCTCCCCCCCCCCCCCCCCGGGAAATCTCGATGCACCAGCCCCGAGAATCAATCATGGGCTGGCGATTGATTAGACATATGATAATTAACATGTTTCGATGCCATTCTCCCATATCATCCCACCCTTTCCCTCATCCACAGAGTCCATGAGTCTATTCTATACATCTGCGTTCCTTTGATGCTTTTAGAACCATCTCCACTGCTGAGAGCTTCCATGAGTATTAGTTAGATATGCACTGTGAAATACCCTGTGGGGCTATTTGCTTTATCCTGTGAGTTGGATTTTCATTTTCTGAAGGTTCCAAAAGGCTGCGAGTTTGTCAAGAGCTTGCTCTCCATGCTGCAGGATTGCAGAGCTTTATGAAACATTTCCCCACACTCCCCAGTCCTTCCTCCCACTCTTGTTATCTGTTCTCAGTCTGGTGACTAAGTTTTCTGAATTAGAAGGTACACTCTTCAGCAGAACAGTCACCCTCCTCCGTTTTCTGGCTCCTCGTGGCTGTGCTTCAGCTCCGGATCACTGTGTTTCTTCCTTCATTTCCTTCTGGTTTTAAGATAATCTGATGTTGTCATTGTTCCTTCCCCAGGAGTACTAGCAACTTGAGCTTGAACTACAGGGTGGAAACAGAACGCAAATAGAAATAAAGTGCACAGTAAATGTATTGCATTTGAATCATCCCCAAGCCACTCACTACCCCAGTGTGTGGAAAAATGGTCTTCCACGAAAATGGTCCCTGATGTGAAAGAAGTTGGGGACCGCTACACTAAAGGATAGGTTGATTCTCTAACTGGGACATCCTTCTCAGGGGTTGTGTGTTGTATACTTCCTCTCTGTTTTGCCTGCCTCGCAGTTCTTCCCCTTGTATCTGTCTGTTTCTGTCGTTCTCGCCCTCGTGCACACGCTCCAGAGACATGTCAGACAAATCATGTAGATTACTTCTAATTTCTCTCCTACAAAACACCTTGAAAAGAATAAAAGCAATTACGAAAACTCTCAAGTACTCTCCCGTGGACCCTCACACACAGTTCCGTCATTTTAGAAACCCACCTCTGCCATTCAGGCAAAAGAGGACATTCCCTGGCACCTCTCTGCAGAGAGCTTCATTTCACTCTGAAAACTCACTCATTTTGTATTTTTCACCCCAGGATTTCAGCCATGGGAGGAAGACAAACCACACTCACTCTGGTTTGAGTGGAAAATGTTGGTGGGTGCAGCTGACGTCACCTGGACCAGGTGCCTACCCTGAAGTTACTCAGCTGGGACCAGGGAAAGGGGCATTTTGTCCCAGTGCAGTCGCTCCCATGTGGACCCAGGGCAGGACAGGCAGGGATGGGAAGGAGCCAGGGGCTACCAGGCAGGTCCTCTCAGGCATCTATTTCATCTTTGTCCCTGTATGTGAAAATCTCAACCATCTCAGGTGTCAATCAACATCACTATGCCTCATTTACAAATAAGGAAAGATTCTTGGAGAAGCTAAGCCACAGAGATGATAAATGACTCGTCCCATCAATTTCTGAGTCAAAATTTATCCCATTCCCACTGTGACATCACACACACAATATTTAATTGTAGATGAAAATTGAGTTGCTTTAGTAAAATAAAAACATTCTTTTTTAAGATTTATTTATTTTTGGCTGTGCTAGGTTTTTACTGCTGAGTGCAGGCTTCCTCTAGTTGCAGCAAGTGAGGGCTATTCTAGTTGTGGGGCGTGGTCCTCTCATTGCGGTGGCTTCTCTTGTTACAAAGCACAGGCTGTAGGGCAGGCAGGGTTCAGCAGTTGTGGCTCCTGGGCTGTGGAATACCAGCTCAGAAGTTGTGGGATATGGTCTTAGTTGCCCAGCAGCATGTGGAATCTTCCCAGACCAGGAATTGAACCTGTGTTCCCTGCATTGACAAGTGGATTCTTAACCACTGGACAACCAGGGAAGTCCAAATAAAGACATTCTTAACCAACTGTTATCCAGTACTCTTCACTGAACTTCACTAAAAGTCACCACTGACTTACTTGTTGGTTCCTTTTATTCTGTGCCGTGCTGTGCTGTGCTTAGTCGCTCAGTTGTGTCGGACTCTTTGCAACCCCACGGACTGCAGCCCACCAGGCTCCTCTGTCCATGGGGATTCTCCAGCCAAGTATCTTGGAGTTGCGATGACATAAATCAAAGCAAGATCCCCTATGACCCACCTCCTGGAGTAATGGGGAAAAAAAAAGCAAAAGGAAACAAGTGGGACCTGATTAAACTTAAAGCTTTTGCACAGCAAAGGCAACTAACTATAAGCAAGGTGAAAAGACAACCCTCAGAATGGGAGAAAAGAATTGCAAATGAAACAACTGACAAAGGATTAATTTTCAAAATTTACAAGCAGCTCATATAACTCAATACCAGAAAAACCAACAACCCAATCAAAAAGTGGGAAAAAGGCCTACACAGACATTTCTCCGAAGAAAACATACACATGGCTAACAAACACACGAAAAGATGCTCAGTATCGCTCATTATTAGAGAAATGCAAATTAAAACTACAATATCACCTCACACATTCTGATGATGGTCAGAATGGCCATCATCAAAAAGTCTACAAACAATAAATGCTGGAGAGGGTGCAGAGAAAAGAAACACTCTTGAACTTTCAGTGGAAATGTAAATTGATACAGCCACTATGGAAGACAGTATGGAGATTCCTCAAAAAACTAGAAATAAAAGCACCATATGACCCAGCAATCCCACTCCTAGGCGTATGCCCTGAGGAAACCAAAACTGAAAAAGGCACGTGTATCCCATCGTTCATTACAGCACAATTTACAGTAGTTAGAACGTGGAAGCAACCTAGATGTCCATCGACAGATGAATGGATAAAGAAGTTGTGGTACATATACACGATGGAGTACTACTCAGCCATAAAAAGGAACATATTTGAGTCCGTTCTAGTGAGGTGGATGAACCTAAAGCCTATTTAGGGTGAAGTAAGTCAGAAAGATAAATATCATATACTAATGCGTATACACAGAATCTAGAAAAATGTTACTGAAGAATTTATTTTCAGAGCAGCAGTGGAGAAATAGACATAGAGAATAGACTTATGGACATGGGGAGAGGGGAGGAGAGGGTGAGATGTATGGAGAGAGTAACATGGAAACTTGTATTACCATATGTAATATAGATAGTCAACGGGAATTTGCTGTATAGCTCAGGAAACTCGAACAGGGGCTCTGTATCAACCTAGAGGGGTGAGATGGGAGAGAGATGGGAGGGAGTTTCAAAAGGGAGGAGATATATGTATACCTGTGGCTGATTCAGGTTGAGGTTTGACAGAAAACAACAAAACTCTGTAAAGCAATTATCCTCCAGTTAAAAAATAAATAATAATTAAAAAAAGAATCCTGGAGTTGGGGATCTTCCCAACCCGGGGATTGAACCCAGGTTCCTGTAGTGCAGATGGATTCTCTACCACCTGAAGCCCTCCTTTTATACTAAATCCACATAATATGTTGTTAGAGCTACAAGGACCTCTCCACCCAACCCTGCGGAAGTCCCAGCTGCCTTCATTCCCCACATCATCATCCTTACATCCTACCTCTGAGCTCTCAGTTCTTGAACCGCCTGAACTCCCACAAACTTCTCCTTCTCTCACTCTCCACCCCATCACAATACCAGACAATGTGTCACTCCGTCTGCCTCCTTTGTAAAACCTGAAACCCACGCTTGTGCTCTCTGGCTGCACCTGGCCCCAGTCCCTCAGGTGTTCCTGCTACAGCTGCCACCATCTCTCTGTGCCACCTGCTGCCTTCATCTCCCCACCCCAGCTCCTTCACCTCCTCTGGTCCTCTTTACCTCCCTGTTCACACAAGAACACATGCTTCTTCATGTCAAATACTCTTTTCCAGTTTCCTCCAGCCTTACGGTCTTCCCATCATGCTCAGCTTCAAACCCACTGGACTGTTTGCATTCTCCACTCACTCCTGCCCTTTGGAAACAATCACAAAAAGTACAGATTGGCAACACCAGGCGTTAACTCCTGAGTTCTCATTGTCCCTTTCTCCATAGTAGTTACTTCAAGACTTTGCTGTTTTTCTAGATTTTTCTACCCCACAGCATTTTCTTCTCTCCCAGCATGTGGCCTTACCTTCTTCTGATGGAAAAGCAAACCATTGTCTTACCTTCCCAAGCATCCCAGGTGGTACTAGTGGAAAAGAACACGCCTGCCGATACAGGAGACATAAGAGATGTGACTTGAATCCCTGGGTTGGAAAGATCCCCTGAAGGAAAGTATGGCAACCTACTCCAGTATGCTTGTCTGGAGAATCCCAGGGACAGAGAAGTCTGGTGGGCTGCAGTCCGTGGAGTCTCAGACATGACTTAAGTAACTTAGCATGCAAAACTTACCTTCCAACATGAACACCTGTGATCTTCATGTATTTTTTATTAAACTTTTATCACAGAGGAACGGCCCTTTCTTCCTGACCTTGGGGAGCAAATCCCCTCCTTTTCAGACAGCACAGTCTACATATTTTCTTCTTTTTTACCCAAATCTCCCACGTCTTCCTATTTTCTAGTTCCTTTTTATCAGACTTTTAAAAATCCTCAGTTCTACTCATCAAAACCAAACAAAGCACATACCTTCCTTCTTTAGACTGATTCTGGTCTCTCACTCATAGAATATGATCTTCTGAAGAGAAATGGTATAATTCCCCACCATAGTTGCTGCTCTTAATAGAAATATTTATTCATAAATGTGATAAAATGAAAGAATGAATATACTAGTTCATATGCCTCGATTGATGAATAAGGAAATTGAGTCGATTATTATCCAGGTTTATCTAGTGACAAACCAGGTTTCATGTTCCCAATATCTTATTTAGTCAATTGATAGAAGCATAGATATTCAAATAAAATATATAACATGACCTATACTTAGTTTGGGTGCTTTTGAGATACACATTCTTGGAGTAGCTAAAGAATAACATCTTGCATGGATACAGTGAGCTGACTCAGGATTTAATAGAGTTAAAGCAATTCCTCCCAAGTTCCTATAGAAAGGCTATCATCAATACATCAGCCAGAACCTCTTGAAGTCTATGTCAAAGCAGAACACTCATGCCTCTGCTCAAAACCCTCCAACACTTCCCATCTCACTCAGAATAAACACCTATACCCCGATTGTCACATCCAGGGCTCTTCAAGGTCAGACCTTCCTCCTCCAACCCGATCTCTGCACTGTCCATCTGTCAGAAGACACCAGGCTTGTTCCTTCCAGGAATTATAAACAGATGGGCAGATCAACTTCTGAATCTAGGTTTACCCTATTTCCACAATGACCAACACAAAGCAGGGTTTAGTTGGAGATGAACATTGAGTTGCTTTAATAAAACCTGACTTGCCTAGAAAGCTCATCCCCAGGCAACCACGTGGCATACTCCTTCACTCTACTTTCCTCCAAAGGAACCTTCTCGATGAAATTTAGGAAGCTCTAGATCAGTCACTGGAACTTAAAGAATAATTTCTCTGCTTATAGAAAGCTATTGGGAGGCCATCTTCCTGGGGTATTAAGAGAGAAGATGGTGGCCACCAGGGATAGGAAGATGTCAAGGAAGACAGGCTTTGTCCTGAGAGGGCTCCTCCTCCCTTTTCTGTCTCCTCATGCCTTGTCTCTCTCCTTCTAGAAGGTGCTTGTGAGAAAGAATATACTGATTCCATTGCACCAGTCAGAGCCTCAGGAGTCAGCCTCCTCCCAGGCATTTATGTCAAGAGTCCCTCCCATCATCACCTCCTTTTCCTCAGGGTAACTGAATTTGCTGAGTGTATTAGCTCTGTAGGCCTTGTATGTAAAAAGTCTGCTTGTTTATTCTCCCCACATGTTGTTTGCAGCTTAAAAAATGAACCTGTTGATATAAACAAACATGGAGTCAGAAGAGGGTCCAGGGAAGCTGTTTTTGACTCAGGAGAATCTCTTGGGTAGCCTGGCCTCCCTTGGGACAAAATAACAGCAGGAAGTAGATGCTTACTTTTTTTTTAAGAAAATTTATTTACTAAGGTCTAGTTGCTTCACACGGAGAAAGCAATGGCACCCCACTCCAGTCCTCTTGCCTGGAAAACCCCATGGACCGAGGAGCCTGGTGGGCTGCAGTCCACGGGGTCGCTAAGAGTCTAACACGACTGAGCGACTTCACTTTCACTTTTCACTTTCATGCGTTGGAGAAGGAAATGGCAACCCACTCCGGTGTTCTTGCCTGGAGAATCCCAGGGACGGGGGAGCCTGGTGGGCTGCCGTCTCTGGGGTCGCACAGGGTCGGGCACGACTGAAGCGCCTTAGCAGCAGCAGCGGCAGTTGCTTCACAACACTGTGCTAGCTTTTGCTGTATAGCAAAGCAAATCAGCGGGATGTGTGCACATATCCCCTCTCTTCTGGATTTCCCTCCCTTCTAGGTCACCACGGAGCAGTGAGCACAGTTCCTGTGCTATATACTAGGCTCTCACTAGTTATCTGTTCCATGCATAGCAGTGTATACATGGCATTCCCAGTCTCCAATCCATCCCATCCCGACACATCCCTCTTGGTGTCCACATGTCCATTCTCTGTCTATGTCTCTGTCTCTGCTTTGCAAATAGATTCATCTGCACTGGTTTTCTAGATTCCACATATATATGTTAATATATGACATTTGCTTTTCTCTGTCTGACTTACTTCACTCTGTAGGACTCTCTCTAGGTCTATCCACATCTCTGCAAATGGCACATTTTGTTCCTTTTATGGCTGAGTAACATTCCATTGTGTGTTTGTACCACATCTTCTTTATCCATTTATCTGTCTATGGGTATTTAGGGTGCGTCCATGCCCTGGCTATTGTAAATAGTACTGAGCCATGCCTTATTTTTGCGAGTTGGTCAAATCCTAACATGTGAGGGATTGTTAAAAAAAAAAAGTGCTGTGAAAGGCAAGTCATTGATAGGTTAAGATTTTAATAGCAATATGCCTCAAATAGTATTATTTATTCAGTTTCACATTGTATATTTTTAAAATTTTATTGACATATAGTTGACTTATGTTGTGCTTAATTTCTTCTATAGAGGAAAGTGATTGACTTGTGTGTGTATATATATATATATACACACACACACACACACATTCTTTTTCATATTTTCTATTATGGTTTATCATAGTATATTGAATATAGTTCTCTGTGTTATACAGTAGGACCTTGTTGTTAATCCTTTTTAGAACAATTGTTATTGATATATTTGTTTTGAGTGTCAGTTTTCATCAAGCCAGAATCACAAGTGGGGGCCCTAGTCCCACCTTATTTTGGTGGGATAAGCTTTGTTTATTAGTTTCAAAGGGTAGCATTTGCTGATCATGGCCTGAAGGATACATTCTATTTTTAAAGGAAATGTTTCACCAAGGAGCAGAACAACTTATCACAGGCACTTAATTTAATGTGGAAACCCAGCTGTTACTTTCTCTGGAACTTTTAGTAACTGTAAAGGAAGGTAGAGTGCCAGCCTTGGGACCTGAGCTCTGATTTGTGGGCCAAAACTGTTCTCAGAAAAAAGACCTCCAATTGGCTAGAAAGAGAGCTCAACTCACAGTGGACAACCCAGAACACAGAGCCAGGATTCACAGAGCACTTCAAACAAACACAGCCCAACTTCATCCTTGAGCTGTCGTTCGTTGGCCAATGGCCGAGGAAGATATTTGGAACTCCTGGGAAGCGTGCCCAAGGCAAGAGTTCAAAGCTCCCTTTTTGAGCAGATTGCAAGAACCAGGAGATAAAGAGCCATCATTACAGGAAAAATTGGGGGTGCTTTGTTTAGTGGCCTGATCCCCAAATGTTTGGGAAGATGCTGGTTTCCATGTCTCTTGCCTTTCATCAACAGCTGTACCCAGCCTGTATTTTGGGAGTGGGCTTAGAAAAATATAATATAGCTTTAGAAATTATGGAGTCACCAAAACAAAGGTTTTATGTAGAAAGGAGGAGTTGTATATAAACTTTCATAATGGACTTTTCCCCTAAATGATAGGATTGTAACTTGGCATGTACGCAGATTTCAGACCAGATGACTGGTTGGAAAATGTATGAAGTTGGGAGAAGAGCAAAGAAAAATGTATTCATTTGAATTTAACTTGATACTTTAAGAGATTTCCCCTAACTTATCCTCAAACCTTC
This sequence comes from Antilocapra americana, assembly GCA_007570785.1. Taxonomy (NCBI): domain Eukaryota; kingdom Metazoa; phylum Chordata; class Mammalia; order Artiodactyla; family Antilocapridae; genus Antilocapra; species Antilocapra americana. The sequence continues at coordinate 729,672 of ML660812.1, read as the reverse complement.
CTTTAAAATTGCATAAAATACAATCATGACCTACTATAACTCAGTGTTTGGTTTTCAATTTTTATGAGCAACATTAGAGTAATATGTGAGGGAATCAGAGCAATTCTTTGTGTGTCAACAAGGAATCAGAAATATAAAAAGATAGTTGAGAGCTTTGTCCTTCAATAGGTATTATGGAAGCTGTTTGAGGGAAATGACTTTGTCTTAGTAAATAGTTTTCCCAGAGTCTAGTACAGTACCTGGCAGGCTGTAATGCTCGGTATGTGTTTGTTGAATAAATGAATGAGCAAACAAACAAAACATTTTATTGATATGTTTTTCAAGTGTCAGTTTTCATCAAGCCCATGGGGGGTTGCCCTAGGGATTCACAGAGGGGATTCACATTTTAGAAGGCACAATCTTTTGGGGTCTGTAAGAGGAAATCCTTAGGCTATTTTCAGACAGTATTGGAAAGACTGTATATTTGGAAAGTTCAGTATGTCATGGAGAAATTGTCTGGTAATTCTTTGAGCAGTTACAACTGGTTGTGGATTGAGGAGAGACAGAGGATGGAGAGCAAAAAATAGTTTGAGCCAAAGCCCATCCACAAACAGGAAGTTGGATGGTGTGGGATAGTCATGTGGCATCTTCTGCAAGTTGGGGCAATACTGAGAGCTTCTAAATAAAGACAAGAGGAACTAGGTGACTATAATTTCATGGACTGCCCCCTGGCAAATATGCAGAAGAATGCACATTACAGGTCAGGTCACCACCTCTCTGAGTTCAAGGCCCGGCTCCAGGTTTGCCCAGAATCCCTGCAAGATGACCTTGCCCTCTCCCCTGTCCTGTTTCCACCATGCAGTCTCATCTACTCTTTTCTCATTTGAACTGGCAACACCAACTGTTGGAGTTGTTCCAAGAAGACCTCCATCCGGGCAGCCTGGCATGGGCCTCCATTCAGCTGATGGTCAGGCTAGGTGGTCCCTAAATATCCCATCTGCCTTTTTGGGTGAGTCTCCTTATGGAGCCAATGAGGAACAAGTTAAGGTCAGCTCAGTTCATGTATCACTGTTGTTTACCACCTTGTGACTGTCTCGCCCCTACCACCAGCCAGGCTTAGTGAGTTGGTGGTTCTTGAGATTCACCTCATACTTTTTAGACCTGAGCTCCATACTTGCAAGGAGGACATGGACCTGAAAAGTTGTGTATAGCCAGGGTCAACTGATGGCAGAGGGAATGTGAGGACAGGGGACTGGGAGGATACAAAGTAACTCTGAAGAGCCTCTGACTATATGTTTTGAGTTTTGAGAAGTGTTATAAAGAGAAATTGATGAACATGTTTTGTCCTGATATCCATAAGATGACAATCAGTGGTCCCCAAATCATTTTCATTTATTGCTGGGTTTGACAAACTTTAGAGACAACTTTTAAATGTCCATTTCTGTTTCTTTCCATTGATGCATAATGCATTTTTCAATTTTCAAAAACATTTTTTAAAATATTTATTTACTTGGCTGCATCTGGTCTTAGTTACAGCACATGGAATCTTCATTGTGTCATGCAGGATCTTTTGTTGTGGTGCCTGGAATCTCTAGTTGTGGCACAGGGACTCTGAAGTGCATGGACTTCAGAAATTGTGTCATGCAGGCTTAGTTGCTCCATGGCAGGTGGGATCTTAGTTTCTCAATGAGGGATCGAACCTGAGTCCCCTTTATCGCAAGGTGGATTCTTAACCACTGGACCACCAGGTAAGTCTCTCAAAAACGTTTTGTTCTTGGATAATATTCAAACTTCCTTCGATGACTCCATCAGCATCTACTGATCACTTTCTCTGAGCCCAGCACGGGGCTGAATACCATACAGAAGAGACCACACCACATGCCAACTCATGAGACTCAGCCCCTTCAAAGAGATCATCATCTAACTAGGGAAAAGAACCCAAGGTACTTAAAGAAATTCAGAGAAGAGGAGTGTCTGGGAGGGATGGGCCAGTCTAGGAAGGCTTCATGTGGAGCTGAAGCCTGGGCATGGAAGGATGAGGAGGCACTGGAGTGAGGATGAAACTGGTGCCTTGGGACAGCAGCCCAGCAATCTGAGTTTGGTGGTGTGTGTTGGTGGGACAGGAAGGGTTGACCTGGGTTGAGTCTCAGAGTCCAGGGAGAAGTTACTTTACCAATTGAGGCATCTGGTGAGCAGGGCCTGGGCTAGGATGACAATGGGAGTATGGATTTAGGTCAGGTCATTGAAATGTGTGAAAGGAAACTAAATAGAAGACCCTTTTCATTGACTGTATATAAGAATCATGAATGAGGACACTGTGCTACATTGTTATGGTCTACAGACCCTATAACATAAGGTCTTTAGATCCTGTAATGTAATGTTTTCTGAATTTCTGAGCACTTTTCAGATACTATCTTTTTGGATCAATCTACCAGAAGCAGCGTATTATAGAAAATAAAATGTAAATATATGGTTTAGAGTCATAGGAACCTGTATTCCAGAACCTGGGACCTTTGTAGAGTGATTTTGGGCAAACCCGTTAACTTTTTTGAGTTAACTTTCTATTATCTGCAAATTTAAGGTAAGAATGCTCCCTGAGATAATTGTGGGGATCAAATGTAAGTAGAATTCCTAGACTTTCAGACCTCTTACCTTTTCTTCCTTCAAGAAGGTCGTGAAACCCTGCAGAATCCCTGGCATGTTTAGTCCCATGTCATAGACCATGTTGACAATTGCCAAGTAGGAGTCATTTTAAGGAGGCATTTGGCTTTCAAATTACAATGCCTTGGGACTTCCCTGGCAGTCCAATGGTTGGCCCTTGGCACTTCCACTGCGGGGGGCACCAGTTCCATCCCTGGTCAGGGAACTAAGATCTCGTGCAGCCAAGAAAAAATTACAGTGCCTTCATTCCAGGACTTATACCATCTGTAAAAATACATTTCCCCAGTCCCCCTTTACAAACTTAATTTTATGTCTGCATTTCTTACCCTTAGATATTATGGTTTGCCACACACACACACAAAACTAAAAAAAGAAGAAAAAGAAGGTGCACACCTTTGTATCCTGATTCTGAGTCTGTTCTTATCAGACCTTCATTTGGCCTTCTTATCAAGGATGTCTCTGTAGTTATCTTATAAGCAATTCATCTTATCCTAAGTGGGATTTTTTTTTTCTTTATAAAAATAGAAAGCCTAGCCTAGCTTCTGCAATCAGAGAAGGCAATGGCACCCCACTCCAGTACTCTTGCCTGGAAAATCTCATGGACAGAGGAGCCTGGTGGGCTGCCGTCCATGGGGTCGCTAAGAGTCAGACACAGCTGAGTGACTCCACTTTCCCTTTTCACTTTCACACATTGGAGAAGGCAATGGCAACCCACTCCAGTGTTCCTGCCTGGAGAATCCCAGGGACGGGGGAGCCTGGTGGGCTGCCGTCTATGGGGTCGCACAGAGTCGGACACAACTGAAGCGACTTAGCAACAGCAGCAGCAGGCGTCAATAAATATAGTAGAGATAACAACTTCTTTTGGAGAATGAAAAGGAAGAGATATCCTTCAAAATGAAAGGATAACTACAAAATGAAAGATTTTGTGGTGGGAAAAAGATGACTGTTTCCATAGCATCATCTCTGTCATCACCAGCTTCCATTGTCTTCGAGCAGTTTGACAGCCCTGCCAGGTAGACGCCGACAGCGATGCAAATGATTCTCGCTCACAAAAGTACAGATTGTGGGAAAATACGGTTGATTATTGCCATGTGGTACTGACCACATTTGCTTTGACCTGTTAAAAAAAAATATTTAGCATATATGCATATACTTTGAAAAATGCTTATTTAAAGCAGTGACAACAGCCTATGGGTTCCCTCCGCAATAAGTTAAGTAAAATCTTTGGCAGACGTTCACTTTATGGTTGTATGACCATCGCAGTTTAAGTTTTGAAAATTACCCATTCACAAAGGAGAAGGAAGAGGAGGAGTAGCAACATAGGAGGGAAGATTGGGGCCACTTCCCCACTTTGAGAAACTCTGTGTTGACTGTGAGCTAAGAAAGGTGAGTAGTGAGAATAGATCAGGAATTAGACATGATAAGAAGAGATGACCATGAAGACAATCACCTTTCACTTGGATTCCCCACAGAATTCTTAGGAATATGTGCTCAAGCTTTCACAAAGAAATTGTCTTAGATATTTCACTTGAGAGCTTCCCTAGTGGCTCAGTGGTAAAGAATCCACCTACTAATGCAGGAGGTGTGGGTTCCATCCCTGGGTCTGGAAGGTCCTCTGGAGGAGGAAATGGCAACCCACTCCAGTATTCTTGCCTGGGAAGTTGCCTGGACAGAGGATCCTGGAGGGCTACAGTCCAGGGGGTTGCAAAAGAGTCAGCCATGACTTATGACTAAACAACAACAATTTTACTTGAATGTTAAAAGAAAGAGTAATACCAGAAAAGAGAGGATCTGGGTACTAACAGGTAACACAGGTAAACAGGTAACTAACTATAACAAGTGTGATAATAGTCAGATTGGAGATCTTTACAAGTTTGATGATCTACAGGAAGGACCCCCTAAATCTGCTAATTATATCAGCCAAGTTTTAGTTTAAATTTGCGTTAGCATTTGAAAGTTAAATCAAGTTCTCAGGACTTACAGACTTGCAGAATGACTTTATAGTTCCTGGGGGGAAGAATGTGGGGAAGGGATAGTTAGGTAGTCTGGGATGGACATGTACACACTACTATATTTAAAATGGATAACCAACAAGGACCTACTGTACAGCTCAGGGAACTCTGCTCAATGTTATATGGCAGCCCAGGTGGGAGGGAACTTGGGGGAGAATGGATACATGGATATGTGTGGCTGAGTCCCTTTGCTGTCTACCTGAAACCATCACAACATTGTTAATCAGGTATGCCCCATTACAAAATAAAAAATCAAGTTCTCAGGATCAGCATTATAAATATTTACATCTATCTGCATCCATGATTATTTATCTGATATATTCATCCATCTACCCATCCAACATTCTATCTATCTGATATATTCATATATCTATCAATCATCTATGTTCCTGTCATCTACCAATCTGCCTGCCTACCTGCCTTCCTGTCCAGCCATCTATCCACCTATCTATCATCTGTGTTTCTACCTATGATCTATCTGATACCTCTCTGTCTGTCTCTCATCTATCTATTAGAACTTTTCTCCTCAGAATAAATCCTTCCATAGATAGATGGACAAGACCATTAATTGCTTTGCAGGCACAGTCCAACAGTGTTAGAGGAACGGAGAATCCTTTACTTGCCCAATATAAAAATACTCTTTATGAAATAAAATAATAATATCATTTCTATGATAAGGTAGAAAAGATGCCCCCATCTCCATGTTGACTGAAGTGACACTTGAGGAAACGGTGACAAAGATGATTTGATTCTTCAAGGGGGTCTCAGTGAGGATGGTGGTCGAGGACCAGGGGTCAGTTTATTGCACAGGGATATCTTTCCTCAGACTCTGAGAAAAGACTCTCTCCTTTACTTTGTGCAACCTTCATTCAGTCCTCACTGAGAATTACCACCCCAAATTGGCTTCACCCTACAGGCAAATGTATGGAATGCCGTACCAGAGAGCTATCACCCATAGTTACCAAATCAGACATGCACTTCTGGTCAGGTGAAAATAACAAGAAATGTCAGATCAAACAGATCTGTCTTTGTATCCCAGCTCAATGTTTTACTGACTGTTCAAAATATGGTCAATTCTTAAGTTCCCTAGTGATTTCTTATACATGAGCTAAGTATAAGAGAGATACACAAGAGATGGCATGAGTTAGCATGTTAAACTTGGAGGCTGGTAAATAAGTAAGTAGGTAGGTAGCTAGGTAGATAGAAGGATAGAAGAGAGAGAGAGAGAGAAACAGAAAATTCACAGAATTTGGCAGATGGTGGATGTTCAGTGTGAGTTCCATTGCCCCCTCTAATGGCCAGCTCAAGATCGCGAACTGGATCTCAGAGCCTACAAATGAATTTTAGAAAAAGGAAATATGGGATTTTCAAACAGTAACTTTTTTTTTAGGGTCATAACAAAAAAAGAAAGGATATGGGGCGTGGGCTCTCCTGTCTTTCTGTAATTAGGTTTGTATCTTTCCAGGGAAAGATGTGTGGTCCCCAATGGCCGTGGACTTGGTTTCCACTTTTCTAACCTCCTTTGGCACAATTCAATAAAACCATCCTGACTCATCAACAGTCTGCGCCCATGGGTTCTGACCACCTCTCTGGCGTAGGAGTTCTAAATTTTGAACATCTGTGTAGAGGAACCAGAAGGAAGAATGGTCAGTGCTATCCTTTGTACTCACTCTTCAAAGCCAGGACATTCTGAATTAATCTGTGGCAGGTAGACTCAGCCTCGAGCCTGTCACCCTCACAAGTAGTCACGGATTTGACTTCTACCCACAAAACTGCCTTTCACTGAGAATACATGCCTCCCCCTTCATCAGCACAGATGACTCAGGGTGAGTTTTCTGTTCTGATTATTTTCCTGGGATGTTGACTTACACAGCATAATGCCACTGCCCGACTCACAGGCCTTTTCTCTTCCTGGGACTCTCTGTAAACATGGCTATTTCAGGAAGTGGCATCAAAGCCAAGACTAGGAAAAGAATTTCCAGAATGTCCGTGAGAAGGTCACGTTTTAAAAGCATTTTCAAGCACAACCAAGAGCACTCTATTTCAGCATCATTCATCCATCACGTCAACACTTCTCGCAAGACCACTAAGCCCCCATTCCTTCAGAGGGGTCAGAAGAGGCTTGGCTGATGGTGCTGTGGGGCCACCTGTTTGCACGATGTTTTAAACATCCTGAAACAGCAGTATGATTCAACTTTGTTTTCTCTTCCTTCATCTGTTAGAAAAATGAGTGATCTGTGATCATGGGAAGATGCTGAATGGGATTGTTTGAAAAGAAGAAAGAAGAAAAAGGAAAAGAAAGTGAGATTTCTGTGAGAATAGGTCTTTCACAAACAAGGTGAGGCCAAACCCTAGACTGGATGTTTCCCTGAACTGAAGGAAAAGCAACAAAAGTTGCCCTGACCTTGTTTAAAGAGGTGACCATCCCTTGCTTGTGCTGGTGAATATTTTCAGTCCCTGAGATTTGAATAGTTGCTATAGGCAACGTATTTCTCAAACTGTTCAACTCAGGAGGGAGGTAAAGATTGCTCTTCTTTGCAAAATAGGAGTCTTGTCTTCATATTTGTCTTGCGGGAATCTTAAAAGCTTTTTCCCCCCCTCTAAAATATTTTGAGTTCTTCAGAGAAGGAAGCTTGGGAAATACTGAGAGTTTGGTTTTTTTTTTTGACATATTAGTAGAAAACTCTTATCCCAGTAAAGCATATTTGTACATGTAGGTTTTCTTGGTTTCAAGATCTTATTCTCGTGCTTCTGACTATTTCCTTTAAGTGACTTTTCAGGCTTCTGGCAGTTTGCGCAAATCAAGAACAGCAAAAAGGGCTGCTTTTTCACTTCCTCTAACAGATTGAAATAGGAATGGTAATTGTGTCCACTAGAAAATACACCCTCTGAGCTCATGGCAGTCACCTACATTTCTTGCATGTTTATCAACTTTACGTAGAATTTCTTGAGAATCATCAGCACCTTTCTCTGTTATAAATTTAAGTGAATGCTCAGGATGCAAAACACATATGAACACATTCAGTTGCATAGAATATTAATTTGTAAGCAGGATTCTACTTCAGAGTACCCAAGATCCTCTAGAGAAGAGGGTGAACATGATCTCATATTTTAGTGATGCATCGGAAGTGTTACAATTAACCCTTGGCTTTCAGAGACAACTCAGCTTTTTACCTTCATCCTTGAGTACTTACATACAGTTGATAGGAATATTTCCTTTGCCAGATATGGATCCTCTATTGTATTTTTCTTTGTGCTAATTGTTATGTGATAAATTGTTATAGTAATTACAATGATACCCTAGACTACACTACACATCCACTCAGTCATGTCCGACTCTTGCAACCCCAAAGACTATAGTCTGTCAGGCTCCTCTGCCCATGGGATTCTCCAGGCAAGAATACTGAAGTGGGTTGCCATTTCCTTCTGCAGGGGATCTTCCCTACCCAGGAATCGAACCTGGGTCTCCTGCATTGCAGGCAGATTCTTTACTGACTGAGCCATGAGGCATCACAATTACAGTAATAGTCATCATTTATTGAGAACTCAACAGGGCAATGGAAAACATTTTACATATTATCTCATTTAACCCTCATGATTACCTGTGAAGCAACTATTATCCCCATTTTATGTCTGAGGAAACAAAGACTTAGAGAAGGTAACTTGCCTAGGACACATTTCAAGAAAGTGGCAGGGACTTCTCTGGGGGTCCAAAGGTTAAAACTGTGCTTCTAGTGTGGGGGTGTGGTTCCATCCCTGTAGGGGAACTGAGATCCGCATGGCAAAAAACAAATAGTGACAGAAATGGAGAGTATTTATACAAATTATTAGGTGTTGGTATTTTTTTTAATTTTATGTAAAAAGAACAAAGTAAAATGTCTGTAAGTTTTCTGCCTGTGGGAATCTGTTTCTGATCAGCTATAGAACCACAAATCAAGTCAAAAACATTGACAAGCATTTGTGTATGAGCTATTCCTTTGCCCTATTGATGCATTAAGATCTAGTTGACCTGGTGACAATCTGATTAGTTCATTCATTTACAACTGTTTCTTGTCTGAGTCTTTTGCTTTCATTTATCCTTAAGCCCCTACTCAATTCCACTTCCTCCACAAAGTTTCCTCTGTATATGTTTATCTGCTTTTCTTTACATCCACTTGTTATTTCTTTATTCCTAGGATGTGATATGTGGTAACACATTAAATCTGTGACTCATACATATTATTGCTTATGCCAAAGCTAAATTCATTTGTCAATTAAAATTACTAAATAAGAGACAGTAGAGTTGAGGATACGGTAACTAACTTTAGGAGATAGTGAAGGACAGGGAAGCCTGGCATGCTGCAGTCCACAGGGTCACCAAGGGTCAGACCCTGGCTTAGTGACTGAACAACAACAGCAAAGAATTGAAAATATGGTATCTGACTTCTGAAGTTAAGGAGAGGTTGGGGAATGCCATATCCAGTGACACACTTATTATGTTTTACAATGTTGTCTAATTGTTACTATGTGTAAATTTTATTCTGCAGACATCATTATCATCCTTAACACTTACTGAATATTTAGCACAAGTCCATTTGTATACTAAACACATAGATACATGGTCTCAATTCTTTCTCATAACAACTGTGAGGTAGGTACTATTATACACCCACTTTCTGCAAGAGGAAACCCAAGGTTAGGTTAAGCAACCTACTCAAGTGTACACACTTAGACAGTAGACTCAGGATTAAAATCCAGGTCTGTCTAATACCAGCCTCATCAATACTTACACTTCCTCCTTCACATACAGATTATTCCTCAAGATTAGAAATTGTTGGCAGGTAATATGATGTTCAAAATTATTGCTGGGGTATCTTGGCCTTTAAATAAAGAAAGCTAGAACTTCTCAGAAACCAGGATGAATTCTGTAAAAAGAAAAAGATTTTTCTCTCTCTCTCCTTTTTTTTTTTTTTTTAGATTTTTCTCTTATAGAACATAAAAAATTATCGAGAACTGGGAGAACATTACAGTCTTTTCAGTAAGAAGCCAAGTATGTGGAAATCCTCTTTGTATATTCAGTTTTTCTTTAGACACTGCTGATTGGATGAAAACCAACCTTCCAACTCTCTCTGTCTCTGTCACTCACACACAGTCTTTCATTTAGTGGCTAAGACAAAATTCTGTTTTAGACAAGCTGATCTGGGAGCCTGTCGTTGGGTGTGTGCTGTGCTGTGCTTAGTTGCTCAGTCGTGTCCGACTCTTTGTGACCCCTGTAGTCTTTGGGGGACACAGACAATCTGGGGAACATTGGCTGATTTTGTGAACTGCCAACTTTTCCATTCCATTGCTCGAACTATCAATCCTCTGTTCACTAAACAAATAGATAACAACATCAATCTATTAAAGTCTGTGTGGGTTCAAAAACCAAAATGGAATAAACCTCCCAAAGCCAGATTCACTTCATTTTAAATGCTTTTAGTTTTCACGAGAGGAAAATCTCCTTAATCTTTTATTGATGAATTCTGGAGACTGATTTGGATTTTTGGTACATGGCATTCTTTATTATTAAAGTAGATTCATTATGGTGATTATGAGAAAAAATGCCATCCTATTTGCCCCAAATCATTGCCTTTCTCAATTTCAATATGAAACAAGAATTCTGAATTTCTCTTAGATAGGCAGTGAAGAACCTAATTACTCCAGCTTTGGCCTTAGTCTATATATTAGTCAATGTTCACCAAAGAAGTAGAACCAGTAAAACGGATGTTTACAGCCGACACTCAAACTACTCATTTTGTTAGGCTCAGAAGTGCTACCCTCTGTACAGTTGAAAATCCAGGCATAAGTTATTGTTGACCCTGTGCATCTGCAGTGCTAGATGAATTCAGCCAGCTGTGGATGGTGTGATGCTGTAGTACATAGGTATTGGGAAAATCAGTTCAAGTCTGCATTGCTCAAGGGTCAAATATGTATAGGTGTGTGTGTACACACACATAACACACACACACACAGAAGTGAGAGAGGTGGATAGATCTGGAGACCCTAGAGAAGCAATGGTACGATTCTAGTCCAAAGGCTGACAGACTTAAGACTCAGAAAGAGCCAGTATTTCTATTTGAGTCTGAAGGCAAGAAGCAGCAACAACAGCAAAGAAGCCTCGATGTCCCTGCTCAAACGCAGGAGTTCCCTTTTCCTCGTGGGATGGTCCACCCTTTTCTTCCAGTCAAGCCTCAGATAAGATTGCCCACATTAAAGAGGGCAATCTGCTTTGCTCAGTTGACTGATTCAGTCTCACCCAAAACAACCTTACAGACACACCCAGAATGATGTTTGATGAAATAGCTGGGTACCCTGTGGCCTAGTCAAGTTGACATACAAAATTCACCATCACAGCATAATCTCCAAGTTGCAATGAAGCAAATACAGACTCCAATATCTGCTAATTCTTTGCCCCCATTTGCAGAATTTCTGTAAGGCTGCATAAGTTCTAAAGTCCTTTTATGCCCTTCCCAGTACTAAGAAATCAATAAGCATTACTGAAATTAATTTTCATTAATTTTATTTTATTACTTTTGTCATCCCTGTCCACTTCCTGGGACAATAATGGACTCCATCAGCTAAACTTCTATTTTTTATACACTCATTCTAGGTGTTAAGAAACAAGACAGAGTACCTTGAAGACAGGAACAAATGAGACTAGCAGAGTACATAACACATTGTAGGTAAGAAATAAATGTTTATTGTATTGATGGTACTAAGGAATGCTCTAAAAGGTACATTGCCTTCAACATGTCAGGTTTTTAAACATTTCCATAATCATTAAAATGAAGTGGTTAAAAAAATAATTTAAAGTGTAACCAGTAGAAATTATTAGAAATTAATAATACTGTCAGGTATATATTTGCTTTCAGAATGACCTTTGGTACTTTGTCCCAAAAAGGATGATCAAAATACTTTCACATGTTCTAGAAAATGAATGGTCATATAGTGTTTTGAGAATGAACTCCAGCAATGATTTGCATTTTCTTCCCTGTTGCCAAAAATAATGTTAATACCTTCTGGGGTTCATGGCAGGGAGAATAAATGCCCTCTATCTTTCCCCTTGTCAGAAACACACTAAATCATTCAGGAGTGTTTGAAGTAACTTCTTCTATTTTTGGTCCTGTTTTTATGACCATGGAATCTCTCTTTGGAACCTGGGGAGTGCTTCCAGTTAAGACGCGTATTCCAATATGGTAATTTGTGATATTCATTTGTATGTGCCTCCCATGACCCTAAAGGGCCCAACTCAATTTGGGAAAGTGATGTCTTCCCCTTGAGTTGACATTCAGCCAGAAACAGGGGGTCCCCTCTCTTGAGCATCCTACTGGATATACAACAGCACATTGGTACCATGATTTGTAAGGAAAAAGATTGAACAGTATGGATTCTGCAATAGACAAATGGCAATAACCTGGAGTCTCATATACCAGCAAACTCTTGCTAGCCTTGTGTAGTTTATAAAAGTCCTCCAAGAAATGTTCTGTAATCTGTCATACTGCCCTCTGCTGGCCTGGCCCATACTTGCTGATAGAAAAAATGAAAAGTTCCTGAAGATGTTATAAAGGGAGATGTTAGATTCCTCCTCTGGATGTGACCATTGATTACAGCTCTCCCAGTGGAATCCACAAGTAAATGCACAAAGCACCATTCATTCAACACTGTTGGGGCATTTACTCTGCTAGGCAATGCAATCACTAAGAATGTAACAATGAACAAATCACTACTCCAAAGAAGTCTCCAGTCCAGCAGGAAGGATGGGCTAGTAAACTAGTAACTACAGAAGAGATGAAATTCTGCACTCTTTTTTTTTGGCTGTGCTGGGTCTTCACTGCAGTGCACAGGCTTCTCTCCTTGTGATGCTTGGGCTTAGTTGTCCTGCAGTATGTGGGATCTTAGATCCCCAACCAGGGATGGAACCTCTATTGGAAGGTGGATTCTGTACCACTAGACCACTAGGAAGTGAAAAGTGAAAGTGTTAGTTGCTCAATTGTGTCCAACTCTTGGCGACCCCATGGACTATAGCCCTCCAGACTCCTTTATCAATGGAATTCTCCAGGCAGGAACACTGGAGTGGGTAGCCATTCCTTTCTCCAGGGGATATTCCTGACTCAGGAATTGAACCCAGGTCTCCTGCCTTTCAGGCAGATTCTTTACTGTCTGAGCCACCAGGGAAGCCATAAAGTCCCTGAAAATGCCCACATTTGAGCAACAATATTGTTGGTGGTCTTCCTGATTATGACTATGGATCCTGGTCTTTTTCTTGCTATAAGTAAAAGACCCTATCCTGGTATTGATGCACTTAGTCCAAGCATTTGTCATTATAGAAGTGTGACACTTCACATTTCCTTTGAGTGTGGGCCTATCCCATTGTTTGTCTAGAAGACAACTGCTTAAAGATGCCTGCTCCTCAATTTGGACACATAGATAAAATGCAGTGAATGGTTAGCTAGTGTTTTAACATGTACTTATTGAGACATTCTCAATCATTAAGATGTGTCTAGAACAGCAATCCAGTTTCTGATACACTTGATATTCTGTGCCTTCTGACCAAGATTCCTTGCCTGATCAAACCATGTTAGCAATATACTTTGGTGGATTAAAACGTAAAGAATAAAATGTTAATCATTTGCATCAAAAGTATGGCCAAAATTTAAACCAAATGTCCCAGGTAAATCTAGGAATGCATGTGGACGAAGGTCAGAGTAAAGATTGAGACCAACAAGGTAAGCTAAGGTCTGAGACAGTGGATGAGACTGGAACTCTTATTTTGAACTGAACATGGCAGACTTGCTGCAACATCAGAATCCCAGGAGGGGCTGTTGTTTACTCCTGATTATTTTGGTTTTCTTATGTTAGAGCAATTGCCATTCAGGGGATCTTGGCCCAAAGGCCTTGGTTTACTGAATCAAGGAATTTCATAGTTTTCCAACTGACTGTGTTTGTTCTATCATAACAGGATTCAATTTGTTTTTTAAAAAAACTTCATTTAGGAAACCATAATATATTTATAAAATTGTTTAAAGCAAGACTAAAGGGATATGGTTGCTTAGGTATCTTTTCTCATTAATAACATGTATTAATAATTGCTTAATTCAACCTGGTTTTCTCTTACACTGAGTGGAATAAACATTTCTGACTCACTGATTTTTTTTGTTTTCTTTGTGTTTTGTTTCCTTTTAACATGTCCGTGACTCCAAGTTATGTATAGCTATTTTTTTTAAAAAAAAATTCACTTTGAAATTTCCCCTTCATTCTGGATTTTTTCTCTTCTTCCCTATTTAAAAAATTTATGTATGTATTTATTAATGAAATACAATTATATTACATTCAGGGGTACATCATAGTGATTTGTTATTTTTATAGATTGTGCTTCACTTAAAGCTATTACAAAATGGTGGCTATGTTTCCCCGTGCTGAACAATATTCTTGTTGCTTATTTGTTTTATACACAGTAGTTTGTATCTCTTAATCCTCTACCCCTACCTTGCCCCTCCCCTCTCCCTCTCTCTACTAGTAACCACTAGTCTGTTCTCTCTGTATGTGAGTCTGTTTCTTTTTTGTTATATTCACCAGTTTATTGTACTTTTTAGATTTTATATATTAGTGATAACAGAATATTTGTCTTTCTCTGTCTGACACATTTCATTAAGCATAATACCCTCTTGGTCCATCCATATTGTTAAAAATGACAGAATTTTATTCTTTTCTTGTGAGTAATACTCCATTGTGTGTATGTATGTGTGTATATATATATATATGCCACATATTCTTTGTTCATTTGTCTATTGATGGACACTCTGGTTGCTTCTGTATCTTGGCAATAGTAAATAATGCTGCTGTTAACACTGGGGTGCATGTATCTTTTTGAATTAGTGTTTTTGTTTTTTTCAGATATATAGCCAGGAGTGAAATTGCTGGATTATTACAGTAGTCCTATTTTGAGTTGTTTGAGGAAGCTCTGTATTGTTTTCCGTAGTGGCTGCACAAATTGCTTTCCCACCAACAGCATGCGAGGTTTCCCCTTTATCCACATCCTTGCCAACACTTGTTATTTTTAGACATTTTGATGATAGCCATTCTGGCAGGTGTGAGGTTTTACCTCATTGTGGCTTTGATAGGAATTTTTCTGATGATTAGTGATGTTGAACATCTTTTTATGTGCCTGTTGGCCTTCTCTTTCTTGTTTGAAAAAGTGTCTATTCAGGCCTTGTGCTCATTTTTAATCACCTCATTTCTTTTTTTGATATTTGAGTTGTATAAGTTGTTCATGTACTTTGGATATTAACCTCTTATTGCTCATATCATTTACAAATATTTTCTCCTATTCATCAGATTGTCTTTTCATTATGTTGATGGTTTCCTTTACTGTGCAAAAGCTTTTAAGTTTGATTAGGTCCCATTTGTTTATTTTTGCTTTTCTTTCTTTCACCTTAGGAGTCAAATCTAAAAAAAAAATATTGCTGTATTGCTATGATTTATGTCAAAGACTGTCCTGCCTGATTCTATTTATCATAAGTGAAAAACTCAATAACTTCCAACTTAACAAGAGAAGTTATAACAAGTGACTGCTTAAGTCTTAATTAGTTCTCTGAGTTCTAAAATGTTCTGTTATTTTCCTTATGACATTCATTTTTATCTTCCTTACTGTAGTGAGTAAATAAAGGTATGAAGAAAAGATAAAACTTTGAAAAAATATGCTCATAATCATTTTTAAATGATATTTGCAACTAAATTTTTCTAAGTGTTTTTTCATGTGGACTATTTTTAAAGTCTTATTTGAATTTGTTACAATATTGTTTCCATTTTATGGTTTGGTTTTTCTGCCATGAGGCATGTAGGATCTTATTTCCCCAGTCAGGGATTGAACCGGTCCCCACTGTATTGGAAGATGAAGTCTTAACCTCTAGACTGTCAGGGATGTTCCTTCATTGTATTATTTACTTTTATTATTAAAGAAAGGTTTATACTGGGACATACTAATACTCCACTGGCTATTTCTCACCAGTAGAGCTTGGATATTTGGGGATCTGCAATTTTAGAGACAGAAATAAGACAATGGAGAAGTCATGCTTGGATATAGACCTACCAACCACCAACCAAAGCTTATCACCAACTTCTAGCAAAATAGTTAGTATACAATAGATGATGAAATGTTTGTGGAATGAATCGTTGAAGGGATGAGTAAATCTGTTTCTGCACCTTATGTAACCAATGGCTATCACTTGACCAGAGTCACACAATTACTTATGGAACAATTCCAGAAATGAAGCCCAGTTTCTTGACTTCCAGTAAATGTGCCCCCCTCTGTTCTACCATCTCATTGGACCAGAACCAAATGTCACTCAGCCTTTTCTTATCTGCTCTTACAGTCAGATTTGAGTGACAGAATGCAAGGCTGAATGGGTGACATCTTTTGTTTCTATTTTAGGGATGAATTCTTTAAAGTGAGTTTTTGTTATCTATTATGGTTTAGTAAGAAAGTAGAAAGTGGGAGAGGTGGAAATTAAGAAAATGATGTGAGATGTGAGAGTTGAACCATAAAGAAAGCTGAGCACCAAAGAATTGAAGCTTTTGAATTGTGGTGCTGGAGAAGACTTGAGAGTCCCTTGTATAGCAAGGAGATCAAACCAAGCAATCCTGACAGAAATCAACCCTAAATATTCGTTGGAAGGACTGATGATGAAGCTGAAGCTCTAATACTTTGGCCACCTGATGCAAAGAGCCAACTCATTGGAAAAGACCCTGATGCTAGAAATGATTGAAAGCAAAAGGAGAAGGGGTGGCAGAGGATGAGATGGTCATGTAGCATCACTGACTCAATGAACATAAATCTGAGCAGACTCCGGGAAGTAGTGAAGGATGAGGTAGCCTGGCATGCTGCAGTCCATGGGGTCACAAAGAGCTGGGCTTGACTTGGCGACTGAACAACAACAACAAGAGTAAAGGATTTAAAAATTAAAAAAAACTCTATAAATCTATTTCTTAGATAGGTTAATATTTGACAGGCATTGCAATAAAGCTTACTCTATTTTCTACACCATAAAAAGAAGTTATTTTTAGACATCCTGTGATCCAGAAAATGGAGGATTCTGTAATGACTGGCCTTCCCACCAGTTTGTTTTACCCTATTAAGGGAGTGATGTGCTGCATGCTGTGTTAAGTCGCTTCAGTTGAGTCCTATTCAGTAACAAATATAGTATATTTAAGATTGCCTATAAACCCACAACTCAATTTAGTCTTGAGAGGCAAAATCTTATAAATAGAGTGCAGTTTGAGTCCTGAAAAAAAAAAACTCAGAATCTTTAATAACAGATGAAGTTAAATTGCTCTTAATTTATTTAAACTGAAAAATGTCCTTCTAAAAACAGACTTGGATCATGAGACCAGTAGAGAACATATCTGAAGATTCCACTATCAGAAATAGCCAGCATAACACAGGAAACATCATCCTTTTTTGGAAATGTGGCAAGGACTTAAGTGCAGGTACTTGGACATTCTCTGATAAAGTGAAAAACTCTAAACATTTAACTGCATTAGGAGTTTAACAAGGGAAGAGAAAAAGCTGTGTGGTTAGAAATGATCTACAGGATAGGAATGAGGACCAGCCTTCTGTTTTGAGTGCTTTGCAAATGTGTATTTCTGTGTGTCTAAGACAATAAATAAATACTCTCCAGTACTTCAGATTATTTATATTACTCTGGCCTTTCCATAATCTACTCGTGTTTTAAAATCTCTTTTATCACACTCAGGTTTATTGATTACCAGCATTGCCTTCTATCACTGTGAATTTAAAATTTTTTTTAGATCTTCCAACTTTCTTACCACAAAAATATATTAAGATTCTTAATCTGCCTTATCAGGAAACAAGAAACATAGCATATTGTGGTAACATATTGTGGTAGAAGGCAAAGCAAGAACCAATGAACTGTTTAGATTTAAATCCCAGCTTGGCCACTGCCTCAGATCTTTGACCACTGGCATTATTTAAGTGTTTGAGCCTAACTTTTTCGAATATTCAATAGAAATTGTAAAACTCACATAGAGTTGTTATGAGCTTGAGATGAGATAACGTATGTAAAATCTTAGCTCAATAACTGGCCCTGAATGAAAGTTAGTTCAAATTGTTATTATTATCGCCTCACCCTGATTAGAATCTGTCCCTCTCAGGAACTTTCCTGGTGGTATCCAGTGGTTAAGACTTTTGCCTTCCAACGCAGGGGATTCAAGTTCCATCCCTGGTCAGGGAGTTAAGATCCACATGCCTCGCAATCAAAAAACCAAAGCATAAAACAGAAGCAATGTTGTAACAGACTCAATAAAGACTTTTAAAAATGGTCCACATCAAAAACAAACAAAAACAAAACTTAAAAGAATCTGGCACTCTGGAGTTAGCTGAAATGTTAAGGTCTCGGCTGAAGAGGCAAAGTGGGGAATGTTCTCATACAGCCTTAGGTGCTTGAACTCTGGACCTCATTTGATCATAAAAGGAGAAGTGTGTGTGTGTGTGTGTGTGTGTGTGTGTGTGAGAGAGAGAGAGAGAGAGAGAGAGAGAGAGAGAGAGAGAGAGAGAGACCAAGTCAGAGACACCCATCATTTGGAGACATGACACAGCTTCTGGGTATCTTTTAGTTTTTACCCTCCTCTCTTCCTTCTTGCTGGCACACCCTCTTCAACCTGTCCTTGCATCTCTTGTCTCCTTCTCCACACTGTCCCTAGATCACCTCCATTTGTGTCCATGATTTCGACACTCACATATCTGCTGATGGCACCAAAATCTCTAATTAATATTTACAGCTCTCCTGAGCTTCAGATTTGTATCCTAGTCGCTCTTTGGGCATCTCCCTCAAATGTCCCTTAGTCTTTTCAAACTCAGCATTTAAAAATCTGGGTACATTATGTTTAAGCCCCTCTCTTAGCTGCTAACCTGCTTCTCTTGATTCCTTCTCTTTGACTGGTAAGGTCACTATCTACCCAGAACCTTTGGTTAATAATCTCAGAGTCATTCTGAACCCGATCTGAGTTAACTCACCTGTCAACCCTACTTCTAAATCAGCTGTCATTTCTTTGCCACCAGCAAGTTATGAAGAAACCCAAAAGGTTGTCCCAGAAGTCAAGTGAGCTGATTGACTGTGTCAAAGACTGAGGAGTGGGGCACAGGAGCAGCTTCTGTAGGCTGGTTCAGGGAAAGGCCTGATGCAAATGGTCT
Source organism: Antilocapra americana (assembly GCA_007570785.1). Taxonomy (NCBI): domain Eukaryota; kingdom Metazoa; phylum Chordata; class Mammalia; order Artiodactyla; family Antilocapridae; genus Antilocapra; species Antilocapra americana. Next base: position 710,793 of record ML660812.1, on the reverse strand, counting down.
TCAAAGACCAGGAGAGGAGAGGAATTGATAACTCTGAGTATCAGCAGAGCTTTTAAGGAAGTTTACTGAAACAAGCAGAGAAGTTGGTTGGAAATTGGTATCGGAGGAAGTGGGTTGAAGGGAATTTGTTGGTTTGTCTGTTTCTGTGCTTAAGTTTTTGGGCTGGTGGTAAGGATCCAGAAGGGGTGGAGATAGATAAAATAGGAGAAAGGTAGGAACATTTAGGGTTCCATATATCTGAGAAGGTAAGAAGATGTCGACTCTAACTCTTGAGCATTGGCTTTGTTGGTTCTTCTTTACTATCCTCGTTTTTCTGAATGAGTGCAACACTTTGTTCATGGTCAGTGTTCAGTGAATCTGTACGTAATTGTTCTTTTGTTAATGTAGAAAAGAAAAAAGAATGTAGACTCTTTAAAAAAAAAAAAAACGTAAACAGCGCTGGGTCTTCGTTGCGGCTCATGGCCTTCTCTAGTTTTGGTGCAGGGGCTAAGTAGTTGTGGTATACTGGCTTAGTTGCCCCACAGCTTGTAGGATCTTAGTTCCTTAACCAGGGATCGAAGCTGAGTCCCCTGCATTGAAAGGCAGATTCTTAACCCCTGGACTACCAGGGAAGTTCAAAAATACACACTCTTTAAATTTTCTTCTTCCCTCTGTTTTCCATATTGTACCCTATTATATTCTACTTTATTCCCTTAGTTCACCCAACATTATTTTCCTAAGGAGGAAAGAGAGAGGGCAGTAGGCGGGCAGAGAAAGAAAGAGAGAGAGGTGGGAGGGGAATCTATGAAACTTCATTGAAATGTATTGTTCAGTTTTGGAACAAATAAAAGCCTGGCAGTGATGGAAACACTGTCTTCTCTGTCCCTGCCTCACATAGAGAGCCGTGTCGTTTTCAGGGTACCCTAGCTGTCAATCAACCAAAGGCCTCCATCACTGGGGCTTTATTGCCGATAGGATGGATAGAGGGGCTGTCTCCCACCCACTTTCCCTCCCCCTCTTCTGATGCCACAGTGTTTTCCTAGTCTCTGGCTCCATCCCTGTGTTCCCAACTGTCTCTCCACCCACACACACAGAGGGACTGATTTCCTATGTGGGACAAACTTTTTATTTTCCTTATAAAACTTGAATGTACTTTGTGTTGCTAACTGAGTTCCCTTTCTGTTCCATGTCTAGAGAGCCTTCAATAAACCCTGGTGAGGACTGTATAGAGGCATTCGAAACTCTTTCACACATTTTCTAGTAATTAAATATCTTTGTTATCAAAAAAAATGTTTGGCCTGAATCTTTAATGATGAAGCAAATCAGACCACCACTTAACTACCTTAAAGATAGTTGAGTAATCATTGATAAGTCTCACCTGTTATCCATGCGTTTGATTTTGGATGACTCCAGGCCCAGGAGTGAATGGCACACCCTGCAAATTTTGCTGCTCTGGGGAAAACTAGTATCTCCCTGATCCTTCCAGGTCAGGATCACAGAGAGAGCCATGGATTCCACAGAAGAGCTGATGTGGGGCTATTTTAAGATTTCCCTAATTCAGGGATTTGGAAACAAGTAATTGGCTCAGGCACTGCAAACTGAGGCCAAACTTCTATGGATTTTAAGCTTTCTCTTACATATGTAAATGCTACAGATTCTCACCCCATCCTTATCTAATTCATGCAGTCAGCCTTGCACAGCCTGTATTTCAGTCTCTCAACTTTCACCCCAAAGCTAAGATTCTCTGTTGCCTTAGCTTTTGATGTCCTGTGTGTGTGTGTGTGTGTGTGTGTGTGTGTGTGAGAGAGAGAGAGAGAGAGAGAGACATGGCACACTGACAAATGTAAAATCCCTAGAGTCTCACCCAGATTCCTGGTAAAGACCCAAGCCAGTCATAGACCTTGAAGTTTAAACTTTGTTGAGTTCACACAAAATCCGGCTAATCACTACAGGAGCTTGATTTTTAATGGTGTTCAGAGCTTTTTTCAAGTTAGTAAGCATCCTAAAAATAAACCCCACTTAACTTGTGTGAGGTATTTTCATTGTAGCAAAAGCCTGATTAAAGTATGATGTGTACATCAAATATATTGACAGCAGGCTAGCAGATTAGTAGATATATTTATTTATCTGATCACAATGGCAACAGGAAAAGCATTGAGTCCACTAGTAAAGAAAACTACCTGGATTGCTAGGGTTTCTTTTTCATTAGCAAGGTATAAAAAGTCTCCGCTATTGTAATGCCCTGCCTTCTGGGCTATTGGGATACATCCTGAGGTTATAAGCTGCTTCTTATACTTGCTCTTTTCTCTTCAAACGTAAGTTTGTTGTAGTATTTGAAAGGGTCCTGGAAAGAAAAATATAGGAAAAAGAATTTCAGTAAGTATATAGTTTCTTTAAACTTGATGCCTATATAAGACTCAATATGATAATTTAATGTAGATTAAATTTATTTTATCTCAGATTTATTAGTTTTTCCTTTATGATTAATGTATGGTAATCCTTTTCAAAGTGATACTCTTCCTAAATCTTGGCCTGTCTCAAAGTCACAAGGATATTCTATGTTTCTTCTAAAAGTTTCATCGTTTTACCTTTCATATTTATATCGATAGTTCATTTAAGATTGTTTTTTATGTTATGGTGTGAGGGAGGGATCAAGATTCAGTTTTTCCCCCCATATTATCAGTGAAGTACAAATTAAGACCCTAATGTACTTATACTATTACTGAGAGATTATTCTCCATGGGCCTCTTGTATGCCTTTTTTTTTTTTTTTGCAGGGGGGGTGTTTTTTGGGAAACACCACACAGCATGCAGGATCTGTTTCCAAATCAGGGATTGAACCCATGACCCCTGCAGTAGAAGCCCGGAGTCCTAACCCCGGGTCTGCCAGGGAAGTCCCTGTGCATGCTGTGCAAGAAAAGACAATACTCGGCTTTGAGAGCTTGCTTTGTCCCTAAGTACCTTTTCAGAGATGTTTGTAGAGTTTACAGCCTCGGAAGATAGAGACAGTATCTCCTCTGGAGCAAGGCAGGCCTGCTCACCGTCTGCTTTGAGTCAGTCCCCCTGAGCACAGGGCTGCTCTCCTATAACACACGTCCCTGCTCATGCAGGTGCCATCTGGCTTTATGTGCATTACTCTGTGCCAACTGTGGGGCTCCCCAGGAGGCACAGTGGTAAAGAATCCGTGTGCCAGTGCAGCAGATGCAAGAGATGTGGGTTGGACCGCTGGGTTGGGAAGATGCCCTGCAGTAGGAAATGGCAACCCAATCTAGTATTCTTGCCTGGGAAATTCCATGGACAGAGGGGACTAGTGGGCTACAGTCCATGAAGCCACAACAAGTTGGACATGACAGCACACACACACACACACACAGGAACTGAGGCTTAGTGTATACGGCCAGACCAGTTAATAGTCTCATTACTGTAATTGATGTGAAGTAATTAAATGTCCTTCTTCTCTGACCCAGGAATATTGAATCTTCTTCTAAGGCCCATGACACTGGAATAAGTAACTAATGAGTACAGAATAAAATCCTCGTTCTTTATAGCTCTTGATACTTTGCATCCTCTAGAATCACTGTAAATAAAAAGATGATTGATACCAATTATTGGAAATGACTGAGGCAGAACTCTCCCTGTTGTGAATGTAAATTGTCACATCCATTTTGGGGAACTGTTTGACAGTCTCTACTAATGCTAAACAATTTATGTCATGACTCAGTAAGTTCCTTTCCTGGGTTTCTATAGAACCCATATCTATTTCCCTGATAGAAATGTATCTGTGCATTACCAAAAGACATGTACAAGAATGAGCCTAGGCACACTCTTTAGAATTGCCTCCAGTACAAAACAACCCAAATGGCCATCAGCAGTAGAATGGACAGATACATTGCTGTAGCTTCATACAATGATATACTACAAGAAATGAGCATTAAAAAAAACTACAGTTACAGCAATGTGGAGGAAATTTGCAACACAACATTGAGTGGAAGAAGCAACATACAAACCAGTACATATACCAGTGGTATATTCCAGAACAGGAAAGCTAATACATAGTGTTAAACATCAAGACGGTAGTTTTCTTTGCTGGTGTTTAGTGAAAGGCATGGGGCACTAAGGGATTCTCCAATGGTGCTGATCATGTTCTCTTTCTTAAACTGAATATTGGTTATGCAAGTGTGTATCTGTTATGTGAAAGTGCATTAAGCTGTAAACGCATAACTTTTGGACTTTTCTCTATGTATACTATGTTCCAGTAAAAAGACAGAAATAACAACTCTGAGGCCTTTTACTTAGCAGACTAAGTTAGCTCAAATAATAATTCGATCTAATGTTACCTCATTCAAGATTAAATAAAGCATAATTTTGAGCGCCATTGGGCTTGGAGGGCAGAGTTCAGAAACTCCATAAAGAAAACAAGAGCCATAGTGCTAAAATTGCTTTTAAAATGAAGTTGTTAATATTTCTATGTCTTCATGCATGTTCAGTAATTTTTCTTATTTTTTGAAAAGTTGAAATATGTTACAGGGTGAATCATACAATTTCAGAGTGTATTTATTAAGATAAAAATTAAGAAATTTACTTAATGATAGATTGTCTTTGTAAATTGGTACAGTTACTGTGAAGAACAGTATGGAGGTTCCTCTAAAAACTAAAAATAGAGCTATATGATCCAGCAATCCCACTCCCGGGCATATATCCAGGGAAAACTGTAATTGGAAAAGATACATACATCCCAGTGTTTACTGCAACACCATTTACAATAACTAGGACATGGAAGCAAACTAAATATACATCAACAAAGGAGTGGCTTAAGAAGATGTGGTATACATATACAATGGAATATTACTCAACTAAAGAAGGGAATGGCAACCCACTCCAGTGTTCTTGCCTGGAGAGTCCCATGCATGGAGGAACCTGGTGGGCTGCAGTCCATGGGCTCACAAAGAGTCAGACACGACTGAGCAATGAAGCACAGCACATTACTCAACTAAAAAAATAAAATAAAGAATGAAATAATGCCTTTTGGAGCAATATGAATGGACCTAGAGACTGTCATACTAGTGAAATAAGTCAGGTGGAAAAAGACAAATATATGATATTGCTTATATGTGTAATCTTAAAAAATGATAAAAATGAACTTATTTGCAAAACAGAAACAGAGTCATAGATGTAGAAAACAATCTTATGGTTACCAGGGGGCGAAGGTAGTGATAAATTGGAAGATTGGGATTGATGTATACACACTACTATATATAAAATGTTCAAAGCAACCTTAGTCATTGATGAGTATGGTTCCATTTAATCGTCTTACAAGCCCTTGGACTCACCACACACCCTCAAACCCAACATCATACTCGGATGAGTTCATGACTGTTTTTTTGGCTGCCTTGGGTCTTTGTGGCATGTGAGGACCTTTCACGGTGGCACACAGACTCTCTAGTTGTGGTGTGGGCTTAGTAGTTGCAGTGCAGAGACTCTCTAGCGTGGCCCATGGGCTCAGCTGCTCTGCAGTGGCATGTGGGATCTTAGTTCTGGTACCAGGAATTGAACCCCCATCCCCTGCATTGCAGGGCAGATTCTTAACCACTGGATCACCAGGGAAGCCCCTGTTCATGACTTTAAAGAGTGTTACAGTTTACATTATCATTCTTATGGTAGCAGCATAAACCTAGCAAATATAATTTGTGAAATGACAGCACGTATCTGTCAGGAAGTATCTGAAGAATAATTTTTAAGTGAGCAGTGAATGGAAATAACCACCGTTCCCTCAAAACCTGCTCTGCAAAACTTAAGAAATGATGAATTACTCATAACACTTGCTCATTTGTGTTCTGATTCATTCGCCTTTTAACATTATGTTAAAGGAAGTTAACACAGAAAGTTAACCCAAGCTTACCAAAGTGTGCAGGACAGAATTATCTGTAACAAATTTTAAAGACGCATATGTTAATTGGCTCTATTTTAAAATCCTTTTTTCTTTTTTTTGTTGAGGCTAGAATTTATTATTACACCAGAATACCAAAGAAACAGGAATAATTACATTTCCTATAACACTGTTTTTGACGTGTTAATTGAAAGCTCTCTGCTTTGGGTCTTTAGTGGGGGCAGGACAGGGGAGATTCTTCATATAAGGTTCTAATTCTTCTGAAAAAGGCTTAGGAACCATTTCTGAGAAGATATTACAATGTAAATGAAAGAATTTTGACCATTTAAATGTGCGAATGATCATGTAAGAACAGTAGTCTTGAGAGAAATTTTTTTACTAGGTTACGTGTTAAGTCAAGAGGAGTGGGAGAATGGCATTGAAACATGTTAATTATCATATATCTAATCAATCGCCAGCCCAGGATTGATGCTCGGGGCTGGTGCATCGAGATGTCCTGGGGGGAGGGAGGAGGGAGGGAGGAGGGAGGGGGGTTCTGGAGGGGGAGCAAATGTAAACCCATGGTGATATCATGGCATTGTATGGCAAAAACAATAAAAAAATAAAAAATAAAAAAAAGAAGAGTACAATCCATCTGCAGTAGTAAAATCTATTTTTTATAGTTTGCTTTGGAACTGGTGTGAGACACCGAAAATAAGCCTATCTAGCATTAAGTAACCTTTAAAAACTGCCCTTAGAAAATCAGTGTTCCATATGCTATACTAATGTAAGTATTACCTGTTAAAGGCTTCAACAGTTAACCAAACATCCCATGGTAGTAACAAGACAGATTTTAAAAATTCTTTGAGATGGCTTCAGACATCTGCCATAAGATTCTCTTTTCTTTTTTTGACAAGGTTTTGGTGGTTTCATTGTCACAAAGGTTCATGAAAAATAATGAATACTTCTAAAGTTCTATACAAATTATATGCATCTGTATTTATAAGCTGTCTCTAGATTTCCTTTAAAAGAGAACATGGCTTGTTAAGGCAATAAAATAATGTACTAGCCAAAACATAAGTAAATTGTTCTATTATTGTCTCCCAGATTCCTATTTATGAAGTTAAAGCAAAGACACATGGACCTGTGAGGTAACCACATGTGAGATCTGCTTTGAGAAAAAGTTCGAAGACTTTTTCTTTTTCTATTTGGATGGTCTGAAGGATATGCCAACTCACTCATTCACAAGCTAAGGTATATGTATGACGACTGCATTGCAGACACAACACTAGAAATAAAGAAGCGGAGAGGGGGCGGTGGGAGTAAAGATTTCAAGATTCAAGGGCCTAAGAATTTGGGGGAAAAGAGTGAGGATGGGAAGGACCAGCAGAGACTGACACAGCTGTGAGGACCCCAGCAGAAAGAACTTGATGGAAAGTGTTAGAACTACCATACGACCCTGCAATCCCATTTCTGGGCATATACCCAGAGAAAACCATAATTACAAAGTATACATGCACCCCAGTGTTCATTGCAGCACTACTTACACTAGCCAAGATATGGAAGCAACCTAGATGTCCATTGACAAAGGAACAGCTAGAGAAGCTGTGGTATCTATATACAATGGAATATTACTCAGCCATGAAAAGGAACAATATTGTGCCATTTGCAGAGATGTGAGTGGACCCAGAGATTGTCATACTGAGTGAAGTAAGTCATAAAGTGAAAAATATCATATATTAATGCAGATAGGTGGGATCTAGAAAAATGGAACCGTTGAACCTATTTTCAAAGTAGGAATAAAGACATAGACATAGAGGACCAACGTATGGACACAGCGGGGAAGCAGGGATGGGGTGAATCGAGACATTGGGATTTACACATACACACTACTATGTATAAAACAGATAAATATTGAGAACCTACTGTATAGCACAGGGAACCCTACTCAGTGCTCTGTGATGACCCAAACTGGGAGGAAATCCAAAAAAAGGAGAGTATAAGTATATGTATTGCTGATTTACTTTGCTATATACCTGAAACTAACACAACATTGTAAAGCAAATAAACTCCAATTTAAAATAAATCAGTTCTGCAACACTTAAGAAAAAAATAAATTAACAAGAATTACAGCTTATTAAAAAAAAATTTTTTTTAAAAAAAGAGGGACTTGGCACCAGCAGTATTTTCTTTTTTAAGTGAGCCTAAAATTGGCAGTGCTCAAATGTGAATGATGATGAGGAGGGGCCTCTGGATCAGCCCTCTGGGGTTTCCAAATGGAAAGTGAGACATCCTGATTCAGTACTGTTGACTGATGACAGTGAGAAGAAGGAAACAGAATTGCTGTGAAAGATGTTTGTAAAGGAAGAATTAATGTCATTTCCTATCTGATCAGATGGAGAGATGGAAGAGAAGAGAGGTAATGTGTAGAGTTCTGGCTGAGGCAGTTAGACTAATATCTACGCTGTGGGAAAGGAAATCTAAAGACTTGGTAACAAGCTTTTATTTTAGATATAGTCAGATTTCTTGGTTTTGTTTTATTTTTTGTTTTTTCTTTTTTATCAAAGTATAGTTGCTGTATAATATGTAAGCTGTTGTTGTTCAGTCTCTAAGTCGTGTTCAACTCTTTGTGACCCCAGGGACTCCAGCACTCCAGGCTCCTCTGTCCTCCACTATGTCCAGACTTTATCCCAGTTCATTTCCAGTGAGTCTGTGATGCTATCTAACCATCTCATCCTCTGCTACACCTTTCTCCTTTTACCTTCAGGCTTTCCCAGCATCAGGGTCTTTTTCAAAAAGTCTGCTCTTCGCATCAAGTGGACAAAATATTGAAGCTTCAGCTTAAGAAACAGTCCTTCTAATGAATATCCAGGCCATTTCCTCCTCCAGGGGATCTTCCCAGATCGGAGATCTAACCTGCATTTCCTGCATTGGCAGGCAGATTCTTGACCACTGAGCCACCACCAAGAAAGCCCCATTATAGAAGTACAGTGTGGTGATTCACAATTTTAAAGGTTATACTCCATCTGCAGTTATTATAAAATATTGACTCGATTCCTGTGTTGTCCAATATATCCTTGTAGTTTACTTGATCTCAAATAGTTTAGACCTCTTATTCCTCTACCCCTATAATGCCCCTCCCCCACTTACCTCTCCACCACTGGTAATCACTAATTTGTTCTCTCTACTTGTGAATCTGCTTCTTTTTTTGTTATATTCACTAGTTTGTTGTATTTCTTAGATTCCATGTAAGTGATATAATTCAGTATTTTTCTTTCTCTGATTTCTTTCACTTAGCATAATACCTTCCAAGTCCATCTATGTTGCTACAAATGGCATTATTTATTCTTTTTTATGGCTGAGTTGTATTCCATTGTACCTATGTGCTACATCTTCTTTTTTTCTTTTTTAAAAACTAATTTTTATCGTAATATAGCTGCTCCTATACTCCAATGATGTTCTGTTTCTGCTGTACAGCAAAGTGAATCACTTACATTTATACATGTATTCCCTCATTTTATCTTTTAAAAACATATTTACCAATCTCTGTTGGTTATAGTGCCCAGAATCTTTTGTCATGACACATGGACTCTCTAGTGGCGCTCTGGCTCAGTCGTTACGGCCCGTGAACATAGTTACTCTGTAGAATATGGGATCTTATTTCCCCACACAGGGATTGAACCTAAGTCACCTGCATTGCATTAACCACTGGATCACCAGGGAAGTCCCTATTCCCTCTTTTTTAGACTTCCTTCCCATTTAGGTCACCACAGATCATTGAGTAGAACTCCTTGTACTATACAGTAGATTCTCATTCATTATCTATTTTATACATAGTCATGTGTATATGTCAGTCCCTAATCTCCCAATTCATCCCACTACCCCCTTCTGCCCTTGGTAACTGTAAGTTTGTTCTCTACATCTGTTCCTCTATTTCTGCTTTGCAAATATGTTCATCTGATGTACCACATCTTCTTTATCCATTCATCTGTTGCTGGACACTTGGGTTGCTTCCATATCTTGACGACTGTAAACAGTGCTACTGTGATCATTGAGGTGCATTTATCTTTTTGATTGGGTTCATTTTTTGGATATATGCCCAGCAGTGGGATTGCTCGATCATATGGTAACGCTATTTTTAGTTTTTTGAGAAACCTCCACACTGTTTTCACCATGGCTGCACCAATTTACATTCTCATCAGAGTTCAATTTGTTCATCAGCTTCTCTGATATGATATTTGGTGTTCTGAATCTAGAGCTCCGGTGATAATGTATTTTAATTAAAATGAATGTTATCTCTTTACAATTACTTGATGTCTGTCTTGGTGTTAGAGTTTCAGAGTGGGAAAAATGTTAGCGTATCAATTCTCTACTTTTTTTTAAAACAAGGGTACGGGTTTTTTTTTTTACAATGTTGTGTTCGTTTCTGCTGTGAATATCCCCTCCCTCTTGGGCCTCAGTCCCATCCTCCCGTACCCCCCTCTCTGTCAGCATGGTCAGCTCTCAACGTTTTATGAATGTCTTTGTTTCCTCTTGTTTCTTCTGGAGAGAGAAAGAGAGAGAGAGAGAGTGTGTGTGTGTAATAGACATATTTGGGCAACCATATTCATCACTGGTCACAAAGAGGCAGTGATTGTACCCTGCAAACAATTGGCAAATAAGACTCAGAATCACTGCATAAAGGACGCAGCATTTGAAGGAGTCACAAGCTGCCAGCTAATGCTTTCAGCAAAGATATTGAAGGAACTAATCACAACAGAATTACTAATAAGAGCTTTCAGCTGTGAATTTCTTTCATACCTACTGCCCCTTTACTGTTGCTGTGTATAAGTGAAAGTTAATCAAACCTTGGGGAATACCATTCATTCTCTCTCAGCCAATAGGAAAGCATAAGAGAAGAAGTATTACTGTTTATGAACTGGTTATCATGTGTTAAACTCTCTATGCTTATTAGTACATTAAGTCCCTACAACTTCAGGAAGCAGAGATTATTTTTCATTAATTTCTGGCAAGAAGCTTCATCTGCAGAGAGGTCAAAGGGTTTCTCCAAGGCCACTCAGAGAAGAATGGTATTTGTGGGTATTCAAACCAAGGCCAGTGTAGCGCTTCAGCCAGTGTCCTAAAACATTAAGCATTTTGAAAATTGTAAAGATTGATTTTTAGCAGAGAACTTGGACTACGTGGCCTGTTTACAGCCAGGCTTATTTCATAGTGAAGTTTGTTAAATAACTGTCTTGATCCAATAAGATTTCAGCGAGCATTCTCCCCTCCCCTTCCCTTCTTTCCTTCCTTCCTTCCTTTTGAATCATTACCTTTGTTTCACAGGTTAATATATATGTACCCTGCTGGATGGTGGAAAATTTCACCATAAATTTCTATTTGTTTATCCATTTTACAATTAGACGATTCCAAGACAAATCTCTAATACCAATAGTAGAAATGATTATATTCTGACCAGTATGCATATATACATACAGATACAGGCATACTATATATATACACACACATACATACATACATATATATATATATATTGCCTCAAACAGTAAAGAGTCTGCCTGCAATGCGGAGACCTGGGTTCTATCCCTGGGACGGGAAGATCCCTTGGATAAGGAAATGGAAACTCACTCCAGTATTCTTGCCTGGAGCATTCCACAAATAGAGGAGCCTGTTGGGCTACAGTCCATGGGATACCAAAGAGTCAGACATGACTGAGTGACTAACACTTTCACTTTTCATATATATATATCTTTTCATATGTATATATATTTATATATATATATATATATATATATCTTTTCATATATATATATATATATGGAGAGAGAGAAAGAGAGGGAAGGGGGGAGGGAGGAGAGAGAGAGTCATTATTTGCTGCCATTATCTTTAGTGAGATTTTTCATCCTCCTGAAAGTCTCTTCCTCTTTATAAAATGGAGCACACCTCATAGAATTGTTGTAAGGACTTCATTAAATAATGTGTGAAGCTTTTGCATGGTCGCTGGTACATAGTAATCTCGTTGTTGTTTAGTCGCTAAGTAGTATCCGACTCTTTGCAACCCCATGGACTGTAGCCTGCCAGGCTCCTCTGTCCATGGGATTTCCCAGGCAAGAACACTGGAGTGCGTTGCTGTTTCCTTCTCCAGGGGATCTTCTCAACACAGGGATCTAACCTGTGTCTCCTGCATTAATAGGCGGATTCTTTACCACTGAGCCACCAGGGTAGCCCAGTAACCCTGTAGTATAATGAAAAATTTCAAGTTGTGCATACATTTCATTGAAATATTGTATATCTGTTGCTTAGGGTTTAACTTGCCTACTTCCCTTTCTACAAGATTATCTCCTAGTAATCTACACCTAGCCTGCCCTTCCTGTTGATGGGGTACCTATGACTGGAGTCAAGCCGACAATGCTTCCTGAATTGTTATCCAGTATTAATGTGTGTAATCAAAGGCACACTCTGTCCTCTCTACATAGGGCTGTGCTTAAGCCTATTCATTTCCATTTATGAAACACTTTGAGATCCTTTAGGATGAAAAAAAATGTCATTTCTTTATTATTGCCATGTGGCATTCTGTGTCTGTTTCATGTCAGTGATTTATGTGGCAAAAATACATCATTCCTCCACAAATCCTTTATATGCAAAATCATTCATCCCCAAATCCTTAATATATAACTTCTTGGCCAAAATATTTTCAGGCTAAAATTATTTGTAAAGTTCTTTGGAGGTCTGGGATTTAGTGTGCCATCCTGGTTTTTAAATGCTATTATTAGTACTCTAATTTTAAAGCCCTTTTAGGTGTTTCTTCAGGTATGAGTGAGATATTTTCCTTAAATATGTGATTCAGAGAGCTTCTTGTTAAATTACAAATGTGAGCCATAAAAACAAAGGCCACATACATTTGGTTATGGATTCTTAGATAAGATACCCAAAGCACAAGCAACTAAACCTAAAATAGATATTTTAGACTTGACTTTTGTGTATTAGAGGACACTATCAAGAAAATGGAAAAACCTACTGAATGGGAGAAAATATTTAGTATCTGAAATATATAAAGGACTCTTAAAGATCATCAACAAAAAAAGACAACTCAATTGTAAGTGACCAAAGAGAACCACTTACACAGTTCTCCAATGAGGATAAATGGTCAGATAGATGCATGAAAAATGTTAACTATCACTAGCCATGAAGGAAATGCACATGAAAGTCACAATGAGTTTATAGCACACAGAAGTCTGCTTAATACTTGTAATGACCTAGGTTGACAAAAGAGTCCGAATGACCTATAATGACAGGAGTGATGCAATGTCAAAATGACAGAATGTTCATTTCCAAGACAAACCATTCAATATCATGGTAATCCAAGTCTATGCTGCGACCAGTAACGCTGAAGAAGCTGAAGTTGAATGGTTCTATGAAGACCTAGAAGACCTTTTAGAGCTAACACCCAAAAAAGATTTCCTTTTTATTATAGGGGACTGAAATGCCAAAGTAGGAAGTCAAGAAACACCTGGAGTAATAGGCAAATTTGGCCTTGGAGTGCAGAATGAAGCAGGGCAAAGGCTCATAGAGTTCTGCCAAGAGAATGCAGTGGTCATATCAAATACTCTCTTCCAACAACACAAGAGAAGACTCTACACATGGACATCACCAGATGGCCAACACCAAAATCAGACTGATTATTTTCTTTGCAGCCAAGGATGGAGAAGCTCTATACAGTCAGCAAGGACAAGACCAGGAGCTGACTGTGGCTCAGATCATGAACTCTTTATTGCCAAATTCAGACTTCAACTGAAGAAAGTAGGGAAAACCACTAGACCATTCAGGTGTGACCTAAATCAATTCCTTATGATTATACAGTGGAAGTGAGAAATACATTTAAGGGATTTGATCTGATAGAGTGCCTGATGAATTATGGACAGAGGTTCATGACATTTTACAGGAGACAGGGATCAAGACCCTCCACAAAAAAAAAGAAATGCAAAAAGTAAAATGGCTGTCTGAGGAGGCCTTACAAATAGCTGTGAAAAGAAGAAAAGCAATAAGCAAAGGAGAAAAGGAAAGATATACCCATTTGAATGCAGAGTTCCAAGAATAGCAAGGAGATATAAGAAAGCCTTCCTCAGTAATCATTGCAAAGAAACAGAGGGAAACAACAGAATGGGAAAGACTAGAGATCTCTTCAAGAAAATCAGAGATACCAAGGGAACATTTCATGCAAAGATGGGCTCAATAAAGGACAGAAATGGTATGGACCTAAAAGAAGCAGAAGATATTCAGAAGAGGTGGCAAGAATACACAGAGGAACTATACAAAAAAGATCTTCACAACCCAGATAATCACGATACTGTGATCACTCACCACAAGCCAGACATCCTGGAATGTGAAGTCAAGTGGGCCTTAGGTAGCATCACTACAAACAAAGCTAGTGGAGGTGATGGAATTCCAGTTGAGCTATTTCAAATCCTGAATGATGATGCTGTGAAAGTGCTGCACTCAATATGCCAGTAAATATGGAAAACTCAGCAGTGGCCACAGGACTGGAAAAGGTCAGTTTTTATTCCAATCCCAAAGAAAGGCAATGCCAAAGAATGTTTGAACTACTGCACAATTACACTCATCTCACAAGCTAGTAAAGTAATGCTCAAAATTCTCCAAGCCAGGCTTCAGCAATATGTGAACCGTGAACTTCCAGATGTTCAAGCTGGATTTAGAAAAGGCAGAGGAACCAGAGATCAAATTGCCAAC